>JAHWXV010432288.1:0-13910 GCA_024586415.1 Phrixothrix hirtus
AGAAAGGAATGGAGAAAAATAGTGAATGGGTGATAGTAGTGATAGTAGGATTGGTAGGTAATAGTGGGCTGGTATGGATACTGTAGAGTGCTGGGAGTTTTGGTGAAGGGCGGTGGTAGTGAGAGGGGTTGGTGTATGGATGCATGCAGTGCTTGCAAAACCTTTTTCGAATTTGTTTATAAAATTTACAGTTTTGTGTTTACTAAGATCTCGTTTACACGTATGTTAAAGGAATACGCTTTATTTACCGGACACTGTATTTTATACCAATCTCGTTGTCCAACAAACATTTGTATTCTAATACATTAACGGATATAATGCGTTAAACGAAATTATGTAAGTAATCTAACATGTGTAGTGTTAGAGAGAGCAAAAATGGACGATAATCTATTTTTACCAGCTATATTGATATTGATTGACACATTCCGATATATTTCTCGAACTATTGTGATTGTCATAATAGCGCCACGCTTATGCTTCACAACAAGTCTGTTATGGTTTGCAACGGAACTAGTACTTTTACAAAACGGAGTGAAGGTTTCGTATCAAATTGTCATATTTGGTTGATGGTTGTCGTTAGCGCAAAGAATAGTGTACAACACATGATCGTTAAGTGCCTTAGTCCAACAGATCTGGATAATAGCAAAACTTGACCCTTCGGGTGTCATTTTTCCAACTTTTTCTCGGCCTGTTATAAGGCACATACCGATCTTGTATCGTAATATGCTATAGTAATGGTTAAATAAGGTCGCAGACAGTTAAAATAAAATTTTCAAAAGAGATTGGTAAGTGTTACATATAAATCTTTTGCTATTTGGACAGGATAGAAGTATCAAGACAATAATGTTAGGTAAGACGATGTAAATCCAAATTGCCGAAACTCTTTCGGATTACAACCATAATGGCAAAATTTATCAATGTAATCAACTCGCATTGACTAATATTAAAAATAGAAACACAAACTGTATAATTCTTCAAGCAAAAATGGGTCAAGCTGAACCTCTATCATTTGATCAGTACTTTAGATGTTAATAGATGAAAGTCTAAGACCGAAATAAACAATCGAAGGATATCTATCGTGTATTGTTTAAAATGCAACCATTAGTAACAGCATATTGGGCATCTTCATAAGATACAAGTCTAGTACAAAGTGGTGCAAAACTCTCTGATAGACAATAAGGCGATAGAAAATCTAATAAACACACAAAGGCAAAAAGCAAAATAATACAGAATGCTTGAAGGTCACCGAGTTAAATATCATTACAAAATAGATTGTCTATAAAAGCAAGTGTTTGTATAAATAATTACAGACTTAACATACCTGACAAGGTAAATCAGGGGTATAGGTTATTTTCAAATATAAGTAACAAAATTTAAAATCGGAAATCTTGCAGAGAAGCAAAAGACGTTGTAAACAGAGCCAAAATATGAATAATAAGCACCGATTCTAATTTAGTTACTAGAGATGGAAAAATTATAGCAAGAGAGGTCTTTTAAATGCTCAGGAAATAGGTAAAGTTACCTGGACTAATTCATAATGCTTATTATGAGCGATTAGCTGATAGATATTTTAGTGTAAAGCTTTTCAGTTAAACTTTTTGTCTTACATTTGTCCTAAGCACTACGCCACTGTAGTGGTGTTATCTTATAAATAAAATATTAAATATTGGAATACTGAATATATTGTAGCCATTAAAGGGCATTCATAACATGCAAACAAGATACTACGTTTAAACTATATTTAACCTACGCCTGCCAAAAATTGTATGTTGAAGTTCACATTAAATGACCAGCAAAAGGGAAGATACTATTTATTAAATAATTATTTAGACTTGTCCCTCTTTCATTCTCATATCAGCGACATCACAATCCATTAACAAATTGTAGTCCTGTAATTCTTCATAACTTTAAACATTGACTAGCATGCTTTTTATTACGTCAGATAGTTGATCTCTAGGAAGTAATACATCTTTTATAATTAACAGATCTCAAGTTTCTGGAAAAAATTAATTCAGATTTTAATATGGGATTCTCTTTACTTGTTGTGCACAAAATTATCAAAGAAAATAACTCACCGTTTACACAAAAGAAAACAGCCATCACTTTTAGTTCTCATACACAACAAGTTTTGCCATTGCCTCGAACTTCAATTTCAAATGCACTTTATACCCATCAATTAGTTTATATTATCGTTTTACCTAAATATCAGGTCCAAACAGATTTTGTGAAAACAGGTGCTGCTCTTGACATAGTTATTCCAACTCTTTGGAATTGATGTCAAAACAAACATTCTCACATAATCCACTAAAAAGCTTTCTGATGTTAAAGAAACGTTTCATGTCATGGTGACTGCTTTTATATATGGATAGAGTTTTTGACAGCGTAGAAAATAATCGTATTGTCAAGACAAAAGAGCAATATAAAAACTTTTACTAGCAATTTGATGAAGTGAAAAAGTTAGAAATAAACACCATAAATGAATTTAAGCGAAATGGATAAAATACATCGGTTAGAATATTGTCACTAAAGTGACAAATTTGACTAATACAAATTGGCAAAACTGTTTTAAATGTGCATAGAACTGAATAATTTGATTCAAATCATGGACACAATGAGGAAGAAGAGATACCGCCTGTGACTATTTGGAAAATAATGAAGCACAAGTCTAACAAAGCATTGGGTCTTTGGTGTAAAACAAATTCTGCTTCCATTATGAACAAGGGTTGCAACACTATATTGATAAAAAAAATTGTAGGCGCATATGAGACAACAAAAGTTGCACAAGCATATTTGGGTACCCCCCATACTAACTATGGAACTGAAGATAACGCGGGCTGAAATGGGTAGACGTTTGCTGACTCGTTATACAGAGTGATTTTTAGTCCTGTTACCCAATTTGTAATGTAAGTTATGCAAGGGAAATTTAGGTGTAATAAAAAAACTTATTTGTTACTTACAAAAGAGAGTTAATAAAAAGGTATTATTGCTTACAGTTGCAAACAGTTGTTAAAGAATATGCTCAAAATGCCCACCCCTTGCGGTTATACACGCTCGGACTCTTTTCAGCATGTTAGAAGAAACCTTTTTAAGAGTTATACTGGAAACATTCGTAATTAAGTCTGTAACATTGGCTTTAAGTTCATCAATAGTGCGAAGATTGTTTTTGAATGCTTCGGACTTAATGTAGCCCCACAAAAGGTAGTCAGGAGATGTGAGACCTGGGGACCTTGGAGGCCATAAGCCCTTGCTTATTATTTGACCATCAAAGAACTCTTACAAAAAGTTCATAGTTTCTCTAGACGGTAGCGCCGTCTTGCTAAAACCAGCAGTACCGTTCTTGAGGTTCCAGTAGGGTCACAAATTGGCGCACAAGTCTGTTCACAGTCTGTTCGAAGAATATGGGTCCGAGTATACGCACACCATACACCAATTCTTGCAGGATGTAAAGATTTTTCATGTAAAGCGTTAGGATTTTCAACAGCCCAAATTCGAGTGTTTTGACTGTTCACATAACCGTCGAGATGGATCCAAACTTCATCACTAAAGAACACCGCGTTTAAAATTTCAATTTCATTATCAGTTACGAAAGAGGTAAACTAACGCAGTATTGCAATCGCTTGTTTAAATTGGAGGCTGAAGTTCTTGGACTAATCGTACGCGATACGGATACAATTTAAATTTTTTAGCAGTTTTCTGAACACTCGAATATGACAAACAAACTTGCGAGGAAAGTTTTCATAAACTTTTCCGTGGAGAGCAATCTTGTTCTCACATCCTCTAAAACTTCATCTATCAAGCGAGATGGCCGACCACTACATTGTCTGTCGCAAACACTACCTGTTTCTCGAAATCGTTTTGCTAACCTAGAAATTCACATTTTTTCTGGGGGAGGAACACCAACGAATTTAATTTGAAATGATTCTTTTACACTCACATATGATTTCGTACCAAAATATTATTCAAGAATGAAAACCCGTTGTTCTAGAGTAAACGACATTTTGTTCGTAGAACCACGTGAAACGGCACATAATTTTACACAGCTCAGAGAGAATCAACTCTCACCCGGATCTGTACCGGTTGAGTGGCGCTACCAACTTTGTGTCACAAAATAAAATTTCCCTTTCTTAGAAAAAAATTACCAGATATGAAAAATTGGACAACAAGATTAAGAAATCACTCTGTACAATAAAAGAAGATTCTTTATTAACGCGTATTTTATCATCTGATGAATCTTAAATTTAAAAGATCCCGTATGGAATGGCGGATGATAGTGAAAATGTGCCTCTTAAAGAACGAACCAACTTTTCTATTGGCAAGATTCTCTGTACAGTTTTCTGGGGAAAGTAAGGATTGTATACCTGTATTTCCTTGAACGTACAAGTCTCTCACTGTGAATTGCTAGAAAAAATTAAGCAGATATATAGATCGTCCAAAGGAAATATCCTACTCTTCCATTATAGTCTACTCAGTCACAATCAAACGGGCTACTCTTCAAAATTTGAAATGAAAGACAGTGAAATATCCTCTCTATTATCCGGACTTGTCGCCATGCGATGGTCCCTGAGAAATGTATTTCAAGGAGAGAAGTCTAATATGGATAATGAAATTAAATATTTTGTGCATTACTGGTTCAACATTCAACTACAAGCGTTTTATGAAAAACATCGAAAATTGCATAAATGCCGAAGGGGAACATTTTGAACAATCGTAATTTTATTTTACACAAAAGGTCTAATTTATATTAGAAATGCTAACCAAAATTCACGATATGGTGACAGCCAAAATTGAGTGAAATAGCTTAGTAAGTAACTCAACAAAGCGAATGTACAATACTTTATTTACAAAATTGAGGAAGATGAGTAGCGCATCTGCTTATACTCAAATTTCGCAAGTATATTTAAACGAAAAACGTGGATTTACTACTATAGCTCAGACAAAAATTCAATCAAAGCTATGGAAGAACCCAGTTACTTGGTTCAAAAAAAACAAGATCGTGAAATCAACAGGTAATGTGATAACATCATTTTACTGGGATATAAAAGGAATTTTGTTGGTAAACCGTCATATCGTATCAAGTTCACCAAAATATTTGACGAAGGAAACCAAACTAAGGATACGATAATATTATTTTTCATTAGGAACGCGCACGTACTCACACCGGTATCTTAATCACTCCTTTTACCCACCTTAAATCAACCATTTCCTTAGTGAACACAGATTTTTATCAAATGAAAACGTCAGTGACTGACTTGAAGAAAGCACCTTCCGAAATTGGATCAGGAGGACATCACTAGCTAAAGTTCATTGAATTATAGGGAACTAGTTGAAAAATAAATGATTTTCAAAACACAAAACCCATGCTAGTTGCTGGACTAATTTTGTATTCGAATGTAGTTTTACAAAAAAATGAGGGTGGCACAAGAATTACGTTACTGTCACAGTTAAGCATTATGCTCTTTTAGTTTGCCATAGTCATACAGTTCTGTTCATAGATACACGTGGGCAAAATTTCTTCATTTTTCTCAAAAATTATTTTTGGAATTACTTATTTACTAATTGGTCGACAGTTTACCTTTTTGCTATTTTATTTTGAAGTCTACAGATCTACATTTAATTGGAGTTATAAGAAAATTGTTGATTACAGTAGAGTGTCAGGGATAGATGGCCATAGGGTTACATGAGCAGCGCCCATATAAGTCGGAGATTTATACATGCACCACTGCATGTATTGATACAAAGCGTCATTTAGCTACAAAGTCTTGTAGCTAGACACTTCAATTAAGTATCTGTCTCGGTATAATAAAAATTGCACATCGTAACAAATTAATATCCACCTAAATTGCAGTTTTTCTATGTATAACGTTTACTGTGGTATTTTGTATCAGGTAAGTTGAAAACAATGTAAAATGCAATCGCAACTTCAAATTCAACATACAAATGAGTAGTGGCATCCAGTCGACAAAAATTAGAAGTTAATATAATACAAAATTTAAGAAAACGGAGAATACTGTGAAGTGCAATTTATCAAAAAACGGTAAAAACTTGGTTACTAAAGAAAGTACGGCTTATTTCATACAATTAATTTGTTTTTCCTTTTCATTAATTTTGAACCAAAAACCTTATTGAAAAAATAAAAACACATATCCATTTGGAAATCTTTGTTGTAGCTTATGCAAAAATTTGAGAAAAATTGAATAATAAATTACAAGCTTTTTAACTTACATACATAATTTGAATTTATTTATTACTCAATTTCGGAAATAGTAAAAAGAAAAATAAACGCGTAAAAAGAGTGCATTTTCTCTTGACCGGTAATACATCCTTTTATATTTAAAAAGGACATAAATGAGTACTTTACGGTAATTGCAATTCCTAATTTTTTGCGAAAATCGTTTTGAAGCAACTGTATTAAATTTACATTTTATCACTATTAATTATTTGTTTGCATCTCTGATGATTTTAATACAACTCCTAATTTGATTTTTTAAAAGCGCTTCCAAACAAAAATTAGGTCAGTTATTTGTGGCAGCCTGTCAAGCGCCCATTTATTAGTAAGTAAACAGAGTGCAATTTGATGTTGTTATAATTTCTTATGTTGGAAATTACTATCACATTTTTCTTGAATGTCTGTAACGATTTGATTGTTTTCAAGTGTAAAATTTTTAAAAAAAGCGCTTAATGGAATTCAATATCATAAATGTCTTTCCTAATACGTATAGTTGCCATTTTATTTTCTAGGACTATTTCAAAACTACCCTGTATTTGAACTTTATGTTGAAATAAATAACTGCCACACATTTGAAAATTATTTTACAACGAAAATGACACTGATCATCTCTACCACTATAGCAAAATAGATATCGGTCATCTCATTCTAACATTGCGGGACTGATGCCCAGTTTGAATATCTTTGTAAGGATGCGTCTGAAAATAAAAATATCGAACTTATACCGATGAAGTATTCTAGCAATATAATTAAACAATTGCAAAAAAATTTAAGCCAGGTTTAAACTATTTTACTTTTATCGTTCTTGGATATATTTAAAATTTGTCGCGGTGGCCATCCAACTCAAAAAAAATCTGTAGAAGCTAAACAACAGTAAAGTGTCAATGTAAATAAAAGGGTTAACGAGCGTACACTATTAATGTTTTAAATTACCTCTACATTATTTGATTAATGTTGTGTATCTATAGTTTTATTTTCGTAACAACGAGCAGTTTTCCCGTCACCCACGCAGGCGATGAATGATAGAATAAGATAGTGAGTTCAGATATCACAAGAAAGTCGTCTATACTTTTAACTTTATTAAAGTCCTTTTGACAAATGATTAACGAATTTTCTCACAACCCCTAATTAAGAAGTAATGACTGTTATCGAACAAGACCATGTAAAATTTTTGATGACAACATTGGAGAGTATCGTGCTTAATCTGATAAGCTTGCGGTTACTTACCCCCGTCTACCCACTAAAATATAATGTTTGTAAAGTGACTGAGAAGTACAACGATTAACTGCATAACTAGCACCCTACAATCCTTGGATAAAAGAAGAAATTGGAAAACACAATTTAAAAAAAAACTTTGAAAATACCCAATGGAAATATTGAAGGGTTTTGTCCATTTTCTTGCGTATCTTATAAAGAAAATCAAATTAAGTGTTTTCAATGACCGACATACTAAAAGATAGGTAAGTATTGATTTTGTAATATATGTGTTTAATAAATAACAAAAAGTAAGTACAACCGGACAGCTTTTCTTAGATGTATGAAGTAAAAACCTTTGACCCATCATATATCACACTGAATAATATTTTCAAACAATTTGATAACCAAACAACCAAATTAGCTTTCTATAAAAAATCACTGGGAAGTAATTTAAAAATATTCATGCTATTTTACCACGCAACTTTGCGTGAGTTTTTGAAGCTTGATGGCAACAATCTATAAAATGTTTTGGGTAAGTTGTTACTGGGCGTCTATCAATATACCTTTGTATCAAACTAATGTAAATATAACGATCTGAGAAAGAAAACATTTGTAAATATTTAAAATAAACGATTCCTATTTAAGAAAAATTATTATTAAATCAGTATGTAACAAAACATAGGAAACTTTTCAAGAATAAAAATGAGAACGTGGGTTGAAACCATACTTAGCAATAATTATTAGAGATAGGCAATTAAATTATTTAAATACACCGGTTAAATGTTTTTTCAGTAATACTAATGCTACAGAGTTGACAGTATAATTACAAGATTCCTAACCGTTTTAAAATGAAGAAAAAGAAATTAGTCCAAAAATAGAACAGCAGGTACTCACAATCAGTTTACAATTTAAATTTCTAATTCAAGAAATGTATCCACAATAAGTAGAAAAATATTTATATAGACATTTTGATATTCAAAATAAATATTCTATGTAATTTAATAATGTAAACTTAAAAATTGTTAACTTTTTTGCATTACCTAAACAGATAAATTAATAAACAAATACTACATAAGTTTGAGTGCTTAAAACAAGTATTAAGCTGAATTCTAAATAATTACGTTAAAAATTTTAAAATAAAAATTGACTTACAGTAAGTTACACTAATGTACAAATACAAAACAACACTAGTTATTCATGCTCACGATATCTACTGGTCGCCTAATAAGGAAGTTAATGGTCATGTCCACTTTATAGTACTTATTGTATAAAACAACGTCTATTAAAAATTACAATTTTAACAGGTACTTAATGTAATTTATCGTGTCTTCGAATAAAAAATTAAAATAAAGATATGAACATGGAGTATAAAATAATTATTATTATTAATAAGTTGCTTTTTAATAAAATAAAAGTTTTAAAATTTAATTATAAAAACTTATCTTTCTAAACGTAAGTTAAGTTAGAACTCACCTAGAATAGCTTCTCAAATGTACAGAAACGATTAGGTTAATATTAAAGCGTTGTAACCTTAAGCACGCTACCAGTTTTGCTACCGATATTGATTTTAAAATGCTAACCCTACAATCAATAAAATGTCGTACGCCTCTGCATTGTTTCCGGAGAATGAATAATATTTCACCAAGGTCAATGGAGGGCGCTAGTGAGTGCATTAGACACAAACTCCTTAATTATATCTTGAACGAGTATTCCTACAAATTATTTAATTAGACTGCCAAATAAAAAACAAGTCCATATTAAAAAAATATTTCATGTTGTAGCCTATAAACAGTTTAACATATCAAAATCACAAATTGAACTCCTAACCAGATGTACCTACATAAATCAAACTGCACTAATTGCACTAAATATGTGTGTAGATAGGTATTGATGAAATAAGGGAAATTAAAAAATGGATGTATAGTCTCGAAATCAATTATCACCAACGAAAACAGCAAATTTTATTATGAAAGTACAAAGATGTTTATACATATATAATACATAATTCTAGAGGAATGCTCATTTTATTATCATTGAGGTTTAATTTTGGTTAATAAAATCTTAGAGCTGGAAGAAAAAAGTACATTAGATATTAAAAGTTTCTACAATACTTTTAAATAGAATAAATTAAAGACAAAATTTAAGTAAAACTTGGACCAGCACATTTAAAAATCATAAATAATATTAAATTGAATAAGAGGATTATAAACAGGAAATAGAGGTATAAATAAAAGGAAGTTTTATTTTTATACGTTTTCAGAGCACAAATTCAAAAGTCAGCCAAGATGCTGTGTATGTTGGGTTGCCTATGCGCTATCTCTAAGCAACTTCTACAAGTTGAAATGTTATATTCAAACTAAAACAGAAACTTAAATTGAGTATATAAATTGTAATACGTATATAAAAAACATTGAAAAATGAATACAAATTCTATCAAACTTTTAATGAAACGCCCAAGTAAACAAATTAACGACAATTAAACGCATATTCTTAAATAATCTTTCTGACCATAAAACAAAAGTGACAATTCCTAATTTATAAGAAACTCAAGGTGAATTTTAGCAACTAAAGGTTCGGGCACTGAACCAGCCAATACACATCATACTTAATAATGACGTCATTAAAATATTAAATTTATAGAATGTTTATCTTAAGTATAAATCAAAATATAAAAAGCCTAGATATTACAATTAGGTACAACAGAAAAAAGAAGTTCCCTAGTTCTGAAAAGAACTGTTTTAAGATTAATTGACACTATTAAATAACAGAAATAGGTAACGTAAAAAGAAAATAAAGCACATAAATAACAGCCATTCTACTAATAGCAACGTACTATACAAATAATTTGAGATAATAATAAATATGAACAATATTATAAAATAAAATACAATCAAATAATGAAATTATAATTACTACAAAGCATATGTTTAAAACCAATTTTAGAATAATCTTATTAAAAATACAAATTTTGTCTTATAATAATTGAAATGTATAAAAGAAAATAATAAAATTAGGCAGTGAAATTTAATTTCATTAGGTTTACAGCATGTATGGTTAGTTGAATATCTGAATTGTAGTTATATACAGAGAAAATTTTGCTTTTGCCAATTAATATGACAGCATTATTATAATTTTTTGACGCGCTTTTTCCGGTGAATGATTTTCTGCCTGTAAATAATTCAATGCGCATAATGCATGTTCGCATAAAGCTAAAATGCTGCATTTGTTGTGTTTAACTTCAACTAATTTATTTATTTTGTATTACCGGCCTTAATTGCTGTAGCGATTAGCATTTTCCTCTACGTCTAAAGTTGGCCCAGACTATCGAACCGAATACCGAGTCAAGCTTGTGTTTACTGTTACTAAATTTTTAACGAGCCGTACGAGCCGGAAACCTCGAATATTAAGTAACATATATTTTCCTGCTAGAAGTTGTGTAAATCAGTTTAGTTCAGAAAGCTCGTGACGAGGTTCGGCTCGCAGTTCAGTTCGGTCGTCTAGACGCAGCTTAAGGGACACGTGTTAAAACCCAATTGAAATTGATATAATATCAGCGAAGAAAACCTTAGAAAGGTATGTCTTCTCAAATAGGGAATAAAATTGTAGGTCCCGCGTCAGTGTGATGTTTGGCACATTAAAAACCCTTACTAGAAGCGGAACTGTTCCAGATTCGGCAAAATTCTAGTACGCTTGTTGAAATTGCCATAGTTGTTGAAGCTAAGAAGACCAGGGAATTTCCGCATTCTGAAGTCTCGGCTATAAAACAAAAATTTAAAATAATTTTGTATTTTGTATTATTGTTGAACATTAGATGCTTTAGTGAGATATGAAATCACTTACGTCATTTATAAATCTCGTTATGTAACCAGCAAGCCGTGTTTGTTGGTGTAATTTGCACATCTTGAACTTCTTGTACATTCATAAAAACATATGTACTATTTATTATTATTCATTAATTTTTAAATTACAAATAATTTGTTCGTATTAGTTTACCTGCTACACAAGGTGATTTGGAGATAGTGCGACAAACTTTAACCATAGTTCTAAATAAAGAAAAATTTCCTTTATAAAAAAGTCCCTATCGTTTCTAATAAAAGCGCACTTAAAAGAAGCGCTTTGCTGTTTTCGGAACAGTATAAAATATAGCTACGTAAGAATACCACACGACGTATAAGCAATAAAAACATGATGCACCTTCATACCATACAAGTTGTGAGTCACTGTAGAATTATTTTTACGCAATCAGTAATGTTCAATTACAACTATTTACAGTTAGGTTTTCATACGTTAATATCAAATTATTATCTTAATTTTCTTTTGTTGTATCAAACGCTGTTGAACTTTTGGTTAATGTCGATGTGTTTCGTTACTGCAGTTTACTAGCTTTTATTTTCCCGTGCATTACTTTCATTGCGTTTAGTTTTAAGTTGGACATCGTATTATTTAACTGTACTTATGAATAAACTAACCATCGTCGAATTAACAGACATTACTCTTATTTATGGCGAAGAAATTAAATAATTCCTTGAAAGGCAATCTAGACCTTTTCCAGTTCTCATTGTACAGTAAAACTTCGCTAATTCAGAATTCTCGATAATTCGGAATATTTTCAGAAAAACTCTTTAAGACTAAACGAGAAAAATAAAAATACGAACTTGGACTTTGTTAAATTCCATTTAAATTTAACGAAATGAAGGGAAGATGTGATTAAAAACTAGTACAAAAAAGATTTTAAAAAAATTCGAATTTTCTTATCCCTTTTACTCAAGTTCTTCATATAAAAACAGAAAATGGGCGTATATTTATTTTTTAGTTAGGATAATAGTATATTATATACCAAGGGACTAAAGTTTTTCTTTTAATCCCGAGAAGGAAAGTTTATTTCTCGAGGGAATAATCTCTGGATGAATTGAAAAGCACTTTTAGTCCCGAGGTACATACATTATTTTTTACACTATCGAAAAATTTGAAATCAAAAAGGTCGAAGAAAGTAAAGTTGCATAACTTTGAAATTGACAGATCAATCGATTTATTAATGTATGCTTCACGGCAAATGCTATTTGAATTTAATTTACAAAGCGCTATAGAAACGCTTTCAGCAATATGTAATTTTGATTGGTTAATTTTTGTTATTGGCATGGGGATTAAATTTACTTTATCCCCCTTGGGACTAAAATAAAATTTTATTACTCTGACATTAAAAGTGGCACTTTAGTCACGGAAACAAGTGACTAAAAGTGGCGTTTTAGTCCCGAAAGTGCAAAAATAAGTTTATATAAACATTAGTACAAGTATATTTTTTGGATAAACTGTAATTTTATTATATAACTTTAATGTTTCGAAAACTTCGTGTGTTTCCTTTATCAATCAAATTGACATATAAATAAAGTAACAAAGATAGACAACTAAAACTAATCTAAAACATGTTTCCATGATTTATCGAGTTTGATATCATTTTTCTTTCTGTTGAAATTATTAGAATTTTCCTATTTTCTATTGCCTCTCGTTGAAGTCGAGGATAATAACTAGAAACTCTTGCTAATGTTTTCATTTATTAAATTCAATATCATGCTTTAAACTTTCTAAAGCATATAATAAAGTTTATTCGTAAAACTTAGAATATTATTAGTACAAGTATATCCTTAAAAAAGATGAAATCAAACTTGGTGAGGTATATATTGAAGTCTTACATTTGTGTGTATTGCGGAATTAGTTCACCAATAATCGCGAACTAAATTGATTGAATTAAAAAAAGTTTTTCTTTCTTGTATTTTCTGCTAGCAGCGAAAATAGTGACACTAATATGTTTATACACCGAAATTGTGCGTATTAGGGTAGTATTGTTTGTTTGTTTGTTTGTTTTTGTGGCTGAGGTTTTGGTATGTGGAATTTCCGTTGGCCCTCTTGGATTAGAACTGTTATATAGTCATTTTGCATGTATACAAGAATTTTGCCGAATTTGGAGTTCCACTACCAGTAGGGATTTTCAACGTGCCAAACATCATATTGACACGGAACCTACGATTTTACTTCCTTGTCCGAGAAGAATGCATGTTTTTAAAGTTTTCTCCGCTGAAAAATTTACTGAACTCGATCGCATTTGAACCCACGTCGCTTGGGTGGCAAACGTGCTAACCACTACACCAGTCGGGGCCGGCATTAGGGTAGTATACTCGATGACAATAACTATAAGTAGTAGAGATTAGAGAGCACGAGCTCCACCACCACCACCCAGCTGGTATAGGGAAAATAGCATGGGCGATATCAAACTTTTACTCCCTCCACCTTTAACATTATGGCGTCATATCAAAACTAATTTCCATTTTCTGTTAGTTTGTTGGCGAGAAATATGACTCATGTTATAAAAGACAATTTCTAGGGAATTTCCAAATATGAAGTGTGCCACTAGATTGAGAGGGAAATTTGAAATATAGCTAACATACGAAATTGGGAAAATCACAGTCATCAATACAACCACGAGGTTTGC
>JAHWXV010432293.1:0-10099 GCA_024586415.1 Phrixothrix hirtus
TACTTAAACGAGCCAACCTTGAATTTTAAATTATTTTGCCTTGAAAACCTTGAAATGTGCTTGAATTTTTTTTGTTAGAATCGCTGGACACCCTGTACATCTACCCTTAGCTAATTTCTTATAATTTAACAATCTTTTAGAAAAATAAAATCTATACAATTAATTTAAATTTTCTATGTTAGATTCTCGTTAATTTATGAATTAAATTACGTGAATCTAACAATGCATAATCTGAATTTATATTCGAATATAAACCTAAACAATTAATATAAGAAATGGAATAATAACCTTAAATCGGATTTTATAATAGAAATTAAACAACGTGTGTTTAAAATAAATTTAATAGAAATGATTTGTTAAAGAGAATTTAGATTTTAGTAAAATTGGTGAGTAATAATATGCAATCCAATATACAGAATTTCGTATTTTATTTAGATTATTCATAAAACAAACTTAAATGGAATTATTAATAGTTCAATAATACAAAAATAATAATAGGTAATTAACTAAGAAGTCTAACTTCAGGGGAATAAATTAGATTGAGCCAATTTAGTTAATAATGAAAACAAAAATAAATTTTAACGAAAAAGCAACCGAGAAAGTAACCGAATATTACAGTATTTGATTTAGCTTTTATATGACCTATGTTGCACATACGCCGTTAAATTATATGTAAACTAAATTGTAAATTTTACTGCAAAATAATTGCAATGGAGGGTGCATTTAATTTATTTTACTCATTGTAATATGTTGACATTCTTTTCTTATAAAAATCTGGTTATGGTAATTTCTGTAATTAGACGTGTTTAAAATAAATGAATAAAAGGGGATCACTGGTTGGTATTAAACGAAGACAGTTAATAAAAGACATGCTATTACAGTTTCTATACCTTGATAAACAAATACATTGCAAGATGTTTATTTTGACTACATTATGCAGTTGAAATAACAACCTGTCTAGATGTATGTACTCAGAAAGTAGATATTTTCTCTTTTTTCAAAAAGGTCTCCATTTAACTTGATTATATTATCTATGGATGCCGTTAGATAGCCACAATTTTTGTCATAATATTTCAAAATCACCTGGTATAGCTTGGACTACCTCTATTTTCGAAAATTTGTGTGTAAAGTAATTTTGCAACGTAACTTCTTTAAATCTATCCACACCTCGGCCCGAAATTGCTCATAATTAAATCTTGTGAAATTTTCATTTATCAATAATTGTAGAATTATGTATAATTTTCTAAGTAAGGGTTAAATAATTTAAAAGGAATATAATTTTATTCGTTTAGAAAATATTAAGAAGAAAGCTGATTTATATTGTGTTTAGCTGTTAACTTATTATTTAGTATGCGACATTGAGTGCTGGGAAATTGCTATTTCTAAGACATTTGTAGTCCCACACTGCCTGAAAAAATTCATTACAATACGATTTTAAAATTATTTTTGTCAACTAAGATTTTGCTCTAGTTTTGAACATTTTATCAAATAATTTACTTTTTTTTGTTTGAATAATATAAGATTTGTAAATTATTGTTAATAAACTCTTTAAATTGTTATCATAATCATCAAAGATTTAATTTGTTTACGTCACAACTCGGACATGCTTTACAAAAATTATAAATATTAATTTTTGAAAATGATTTTTGAATTTTTTATTAATTTTATTACATACAATACTAGAAAACGGGAAGTTTAAATTACGGTATGTTAAGCATGTGGAATAGGTAATTTATAAAGAATTTTGAAATTATTTTACATACTAGTAATTTATTTTTTAGCATAACCGGATATATTTTTAAGAGAATCCATTTTTCTAGCCTGTACAGCGTTAATTCTGTATAATGATTATGTAATTGTAATTTAGTTATTTATTTAACCGCATTTTAATAAAATTCATATGCAAATGAGTAATTATCTAATAAAATTGACTTCCCTATGGAGAAAATATTTCATAATTTTCAAGGTCTAGCTGCCCCCTCTCACCACATCTGTATTGTATTGAAAATAAAATTAATAAAAAAAATATTACCAATTCACTTTTGAGTCCCAACAATAGTCGATATTCACGTCTTTTGTACTTTATTAATTAAATAAATTAAATTTCAATGATCAAAATTTAATTAAATAAATGAATTAAAAACTCATTTTATTTGGTAGTCTTTATAAAATTCAATGTTCACCGGATATTACCTTTACTGCTTTGCACAGTTCGATACTTCCAGTATTACGTATGTAGGTACTACAATTATTTATGTAAATAGCTGCTCTTTCAAAGAAAAGTTTTGAAACCGTTACGCATTCGAGCTAAACAAATGCCCATTATTCCGTAAACGCGCATGCGTATTTTTTTTATTTAACTGTTGTTATTTTAAAAGTAAAATAATTAGTAGCAGGTGCATTAGCTATAAAATTTGTCGAATTAAAGATGCATTCTTATTTTTGTTTAATTTATTAGCTATTTACATAGAAAATGTAATACTTTTAAAGTTTTATAATATTTTAAATAAATCTTTTTCCCGTTTTAGAAACACTTCGAAGAGCCCCTTCAATTTCATCAATGTCTTCTGTGTCTGGTTCCAGCATGACTGTTCTTCCATCTGTCACGGATATTACAACAAACAGGGACTATGATGTAATTAGCATAGAATCTTTCGGTTTAAGTCCTGCAGCCCTCCAAAACATCAGAGAACAAATGGCACTTAGCTTAGAACGAACAAAAGAATTGGAAGAACGAGTTAAACTTATACCTTCGTTGCAGGTATGTTTAAAATGTTTTAAAATAATATATTTATTTGTCTATTGATTTATAACTTGTGATTTTTTTGCCTTTGAAAACTAGCAACTGAATTTTCGCGTATAGGTAATAAATATATTTTAAACAATTATCATTAAATACATAGTATACATATTAAAAATTTGTAGCAAAATTCTGTAAAATTATTGAATATCGAAATTTCAACATTTATGCGAGGACAGTGTATAGCAAAAATCAAACATGAGTTACCATTTTATAAAATCAGATGCGGCACCACTTGACTTTTATACTTATTGATTTACAAAATTTTGAAAAATTCGAAAACAAATTACAAGCTATGATGAAGACTCGCCAAGCAATTGTCAATAAAATACGCACCAGGCGGTTTAAGTGAGCCAGCGAATCAATCACGAATGACCCAAGATATGTAAAACTAATTGAGCTGTAAATTGAAGAAATAACAAGGATACTAGGCTGCTAGGTTTAAAATAACAGTTCTAAAAAATTTACACGGCAATGTTTGTGCAATGATTATTGACATTCCTTATGCGGAAAAAATTATTTTTCAAGTATTGTACGTGGTGAAGAAGCTGAGATCTCTTTGGATCGTTATATCTTCTTCTGGGATACATTCACGTAGAAGTTTTACACAATTACTGAAAAGGCTTGTGTAAGAACTATTCAAAATGTGAAAATCGTATTACAAAAAAATTAGATTCTTGTTGACAAATATTTTTTTCTCGTTGAGCCATAGTTATAAATTAGAATTTTGTGACTATATTCCAAAATATTAAAGTTGTCACAAGAATGACAATATATCTTTTGAAAGGAGGGCGCCCTTTAATGATACAAATAGATGACATCGCAATGAAACTTGCTTGATGATTGAGATAAACTCAACCTAAGTTAAAAACATTTTTAAATTCAGGAATGAGAATAATTGTACCAAATTAGTTGCTAAAAATTTAGATGAAGCAATATGGTTGGTCTGTTATTAGAACTGAAGAGTCAAGTTATTATCGGTAACGATATTTAGCTTTGTCATCATCGGAACGTCTTATTGAACAACTTAGGGTGTAAACATTTGTGGAAGATCTTCGGGATTCCGGGACACAAAAGGCACTTAGATTAGCACGTCCGCGTGACCTTGCTAGTACATTAGGTTATGCACTAGAATTTGAAGCGACTAAACAAGCATTGAAGGGCCACGTTGGGTGTACACGCCGTTGAGGAAGAACAAGCTAGTGCTGAGTTTAGAAGAAACGGTGCTGAGAATAACTAAACCACAAAGACCAACAAGGCAGCGAACACGGTGTTAGAAATGTGGTTTATGTGGACATGTACAGAAAAATTGCTAACAGGCTGTAACCAGTCCTGCCAATAATACGGAGCACCAGGAAAACTAGAAAGGATCGATATGAAGGGACGAATATCGATCTCTGTTAACCATGACCTGAAAATCACTACCGAAGTGGCATCGTTAATGGAACAATCACTGGAAAGAATTGCCAAATGCTGTGGGATACGAGAGCAACGAAGGCAAAAGTGAAACAAAACATTATTGGGAATGGAAAATTACTACATTCACCGCTGCAGGAAATCGTGCAACCGTTCTTGGTAAAATTATTACAGATATTGACATCGGTTGTAGGAAGTGTATACATCGAATACTAGTAGCTTTTATTCAAAAAGCTGTCATATTGAGTATAGATACTATGTTCGAGCTTTGCTTAGACTTGAAAAATCACGTTATACAAGTTGATAACAAAGAAATATCCATTAACCAACGAGATGACCACGCAATAAAAATAATTCTAGCAGATGTAACCTTACCGCCACGAAGCGAAGCAATAGTTATGGGCCAATCGGAAGAAAATTTCCGGGACGGTCGCATATGAATTGTAAAAACCAGCAACATAAATATTGACCGTGCTATTATAGCTGGAAGAGTGTTGAACTAGGTCAAGGTCAAGGAAACGTGTTCGATAAATGATACCTTCCGAATTACTCTAACCAAGGACACCGACTTAGGAATGCATACACCTATTTCATACGTGGTCCTCTGTATGAAAACTGTAAATAATTTATCTAAGCTGGGTGCTATACTAGAATCCTTGGACAGAGGTTTATCCCATGAGCAAAATAATGAATCTAATCAAATGATCCAACGGTATGCCGTAATATTTGTCACGTCTGACGGTTTGAAGGGAAGAACAAACGTGATAACGCACAAAATAAATACCATAGATGCCCAACCAATACATCAACGACCAAGGAGGCTGCCTTTATCTGAACAAGAGAAAGCCGAGAAGATAGTTAGGGACATGGCCCATGGAGGCATAGAGCCGTCCAGTAGTCTTTAGGCATGCCCAATTGTAATTGTTAAGAAGAAATATGGTATCACTAAATTCTGTGTAGATTATCGTCGTTTGAATAATGTGACCAAGCAGGACAGCTTCTCCCAACTCCAAATTGACGATTCTTTGTATACGCTTTCCGGCTCCAAATGATTTTCGACCTTGGACGTGAAAATTAGATATTGGCAAGTCGGGATGGAGGCTAAATACCAGCAAAGTGGCATTCACCGTTAAACCTGGGCTTTGGCAGTTTATAGTCATGCCCTTTGACTTGTGCAATACACCAGCTACGTTTGAAAACCTAATTAAATTGATCATGAGAGGGTTGTCTTGGCAAACGTCTTTAGTATACTTGGACGATGTCACAGTTATGAGAAAGTATCTGCACGCATGAAAAATTTTGAAGAGGTGTTTCAAAGACTGCAAAGTGCACAAATCCAGTTTAGTTTAAAAAAGTGCAACTTGTTTCAAAACGAAGTGAAATACATGAGTCATGTGGTTTCTGAGAAAAATGTGGCAAGTGACCTATAGAACATTCAGTTCGCACGATAATGGTCACAACCAAAATATAAACATGAATTGCGAAGCTTCATGGTGTTATGCACTTACTATCGTCGATTTGTACGTGGATTTTCTGACATCGCAAAATCTTTTACAAAGCTTACTGAAGGAAACAAACCATGTTTAACTACCAGGAGTCATTAAAACATTTAAACGAACTTTGGTAGCTGCATTTATACTCAGTAACCCCAGAATGGAGGGAGTTTTCAGCAAAGTATTGTCCAAACTTGAAAGGAACTATTGTGTTACGCATAAAGAATTACTATAGGTGGTAAAGGCTGCTGAACACTTAAAAATACCATTACAGACAAAATTTCTTATTGTTTAAGTTTAAGAATCTAGAACGCCAAATAGTGAGATGGATTGAACGGCTACAAGTGTATGAGTTTGAAATTGAGCATCGTACCGGAAGAAATCATCGAAACTCTGATACTTTATCAAGGCGGCCTTCCTCAGAAAACAGCAAACAATGCTCGGTTGGAGTCAAAAGTTGAAGAACCTCTTGTCAACCGTGTTACTGTGATCAACGATTACTAGAAACTGAATAATGTCAAGCACGATCAAGAAGGCGACCGTGATCTGAAATGTTATTGAAATGGAAAAATAGCTCCTTTTAATCTCGTTGTTAAAGCATATTGCCCTTAATTGAATTCCTTGCAGGTTCAGGATAGCCTTTTAAAAGAGTTTTGGAAAATGCTGATGGAAGTGAAAAATGAATGCAGTTGCGGCTTGTAAATACACATTAGCAGAAGTTTTACGACACCTGCATGGTGGTCTATCAGAAGGGCATATGGGAGTGAAGAAAACTCTGAAAAAGTCCGTGAACGATTTTATTGGGTTAACTGCAGGAATGATGTTAAAGAGTGGTACCAAAAATATGTAACATGCCCTTTTGGGAACGGTACACTAGGAGGCGAAAAGACTGATAAGACAATATAATGGGAGCAACGCATTTGAAAGAGTAGCAATTTATATAGTTGGTCAATTTCTGGAAACACAAACAGCAAATAAATACATCCTAGTTACGATGGGGTATTTTAGTAAATGGACTGAAGTATACCTGTACCAAGTGAAGAGGTAGTAAATACATTCATACCAAGGAAGAACTTTTGAGTCTGTCTGCCAGCTGTTGAAAACACGCAAGATAAGAAAAATTGTTTTTCATCCAGAGTCAGACGGAGTGGAGGCACGTATGAATTGTACGATGGGAAAATATTTGTCAAAAGTTGTTTCAGACTATCAAAGAGTTCGGGGCCAATCTTACATCTGGTGTAAATGGGACGACAGGAGAGGCTCCAGCTAAAGTGTTGCTTGGGCATAAAATTAAACCGCTGTGTAATTTAGAGTTTAATAGCAAGTCTGAAGAGGAGGAGATTCCTAGAAAAGAATGTGCAAAGTGTTGAAAGGTAACTAAGTTCAATTCATGAGATAGTTGCAATAACATCTAGATTGCACGTGATCGAATGAAATTCCACTATGATGTAAGTTCTAAAGCGGGAGGATTTCAACCCAATAATCTAACTTAGTTGTACTAGCCCCAACGACGTGAGAATTATTTCCCAAATTGCAAAGATCCTGGGAAGGTCCTTATCAGAGTATAAAAACAATCAACGATATAGTATTTCGAATAATGAATTTGCCCAAAAGAAAACTCAAGGTAGTTCACATGAATCGGTTAGCCCCATACGCCGAGAGGAATGCAAAACCAGACTAACGAGAACGTCATCAAAGGGCGAATCACATTGAATTCGAAAACGTAAAAATCAACGATAGTGAACAGTCATTTACTAAATTTATGTCAACCTATTCGAGACCCCGTTAATACTGGTTTGAAGTTACCACATAAGAATACTGAAAACTGATGTACCGGAGGAATACCCCTTGGCTTATTGTACCGCTAAAGACGTTCGAATGTGTGGCATTGCAGTTGAATTTAAAAATCCAGTAGTAAGGGCCAGAAATTAGGAAGGCGGGGCACCTACTGTGCCGTAATCATCAAGGTATGCGAAGCATTTGCTACCTCGTTATGAAACGCTTGTCTCATCAGCAGCCATGATATGGAACCTAAGGAAGCAAATCTGTGCCGATGCTGATAGAAAGTTAGCTATACCGAAGCTTAGTTGCGGGTTAGATTAACTTAACAGGCGCCTGATACGTAACATATTAGTGGTTGTCTTTCGAGACGCCGGTATCAAGGAACTAGTGTATAGTTGAATTCCAAGAGGAATTCTATCAACTACGAAATCTTTTGACTGCCACTTTTTTAAGAAATGGGGCTGCACTCATGGTTCGTAGTACAGATTCCGGTATTTAAAAGCAAAGGTAGGATCATTGTAAAAGCAAAGTTCAAGGTCATTGTTACGTAATGTAACAGCCTTAACGGAAGACTGTGTGACAAAATTAGAATTAACAATAATTTTGTAGAAGATTCCAGAAGGATGCATAGAGCTAAAATAGATAATGTAATCACCAAGACTCATTACTGCAACTGATATGCAAATAAATTTAAGATCACAGCAATGAGTCATGGCATTCTGTGTAATGGTATTCCTTAGCATTCTCGAAAGATTCAGAATATTACATTTCTTTGAGTATACGTACAGGATGACTTTTTGAAAAGTTTCAATGGGCCATATTTTGTTTAAATTAAGGGATATCAAAAAATGACCAAATCCGTTTTGGTAGTACGCAGGGGGAACCAAAGTGACCCCACCCGCCAGGGCACCCCACTTTGAAATCTTAAATGGCAACCCTCCCCTTACGATACATCATTGGAAAGGTTTTGAAAAGGCCTTTTCATTGATATCATACAAAGATAGATTAGAATAACACAATAAAAAGTTATTCAACAATAAACTCATCGGATAATGTACTCGTAATTTACGTGATAAATTGTCTAGTAAGTAAATAATAAAATACGCTTTAAGTAATGTAATGAATTTATTTACGTTACAGTTATGTAGTACAAATTTAAATGAAGTATTAAAACTGCCCACCATTTTGTTCTAAACAATAAAATAAACACTGTTCAAATCCACGTCTTACATTTGCAAACACTTCCTTTGGAATTGAACGGTATTCCCTGATTATCCAATCACGAAGATCTTTTATTGAAGCCGGCTGTGTTTCGTACACCACTGACCTTAAATGACCCCAAAGAAAAAATCAAGGGGTGCAAGATCCGGAGATCGTGGTAGCCATTCTATGGGACCTCTCCTTCCAATCCACTGTTCCGGAAATGCGTCATGTAAAAATTTCCGAACAGCAGCGGCATAAT
This sequence comes from Phrixothrix hirtus, assembly GCA_024586415.1. Lineage (NCBI taxonomy): Eukaryota > Metazoa > Arthropoda > Insecta > Coleoptera > Phengodidae > Phrixothrix > Phrixothrix hirtus. Next base: position 8,954 of record JAHWXV010432293.1, read on the forward strand.
GAATTAAATTTTCATTAAAATTCAGGTTTTCGTCAAGATTGCGTTAAGTCTCTACTTCATCTGCGATGAGAGGTCCACTAGTATTCTGTAACATGTTCAGGTAGATACCTCCAGTTAAACTTTCTTCGAGAAACAGAGGACCTACGATTGTGTCTCCGAAAATACCTGCCCAAACGTTAATTTTTGGGGTCGTTGGGTATGTCCATCATGAAAACGATTCGAATTTTCGTTCGACCAATAGCGGCAGTTGTGTTTATTTACTATCCCATTTAAAAAACATAGATTCGTCACTAAAACAAATGTTTTTCATCAACTCTGAATTATTGTTAATTTTCTCCGTCATCTCTTCACAAAATTGAAGTCTTTGGTCATAGACATCTTCGGCCAGTTCTTGCAGTGTTTGAATTTTGTAAGGGTGAAATTTATTTCACTTAAGTGCTCGTCGTACCGTTTCTCGCGAAAGTCCCATGGCACTCGCTGCTTTTCGAATTCAAGACATTGGAGTTGCAGCAAAATGATGTAACACTTCTATCTGGGTAACTTCATCCAGTACTCTTCGCCCGATTCGTTTCTGGTTTACCACTGACCCCGTTTTTTCAAACTTTTTAACTAATTTTGTGACATAGGTATGATTGCACTTTCTGTCTAGATGTCTGTTCTTAACGCAGACCGACCCTCAGAACCGTAAATGAAAATAATTTCCACTCTTTCAGCTAACGTGTACACCATGTTGTGCAGTTACACCAAAAGACTTTTAGATATTAAGCTTTGATAATGTTAAATCCCAAAAATGCAGTTTTCCTGATAAAAAATAATTAAAATTCAATTACAGCCCATCAAATGAGAAATTCGGTACATACATTCTCTTTTACTTAATGAGATAATAATGAGAAAGAAATTTTAAACATTTTCTTAGCACTACAGATAGTAATGACTTGCCACAACAAATGAAATTTTTATCATTTACCTACTAGATTAATTTATCAAGTAAAGTACGAGTACATTATCCGACCAGTTTATTGTCGAATAAACTATGTTATCCTAATATACCTTTGTATGATATCAATGAAAAGGATTTTTCAAGACCTTTCCAATGATGAGTTGTAAGGGGAGGGTTGCCATTTAAGATTGCCAGGGGGGGGGGGC
>JAHWXV010432340.1:0-10607 GCA_024586415.1 Phrixothrix hirtus
TCGTCGCAAAATTTTGATTAGAAGCGGAGATATATTAAAAAACCGTTTTTGGGGGTGAACTTTAAGGGTGGTTTTCATGTCTTAAAAGTGCTTTACAGCAAATAAAAGAAAATACGTGTCTTTTATTTTTTGATGTTCTACAACATATCAAAAAATCAAAGACATCGGTGAGTTCAGGTTGGGGCCCTTTCCTTGTGAGTCATGTCATGAGTATACATTGAAGCAGATCACAGAAGCCAGTGTCAAATTTGTAAAATCTACTAATTCTTCCATTACAATCTAAAAAGTCTTTATAGTTAAAACTTATTTTAGAAATAACCAAAAAAATAAGTTGTAAGCTATCCTAATAGGCAACATACATACATTGCTTTCAAAGGTATTGATATAATGCTTTATTAATTTAATAATAAAATATGACAGGCATATCCATGAAAAATTTGTTTCTAAATTAATAAAGTTTTACATTAATGTTCACGTTCCTTCTAAAAAATAATGTGTACTGCATATTATGGTATGTTGAGACGTTGTAAGATAAAATGGAATACCATTATTGTTGATTTTTTGAATAAAGAGGCACTGATCATTCTAACATAGTTATTACAGTAAATAGTATATTAATTAAGAATTCAATTCAATTTGATCAAGATATAATGTTTTATTTCATTTATTTACAATATATTAAATGGTTCCAAAAGATAATTACATAGGTACCAAAATTAAAATGCTTAATTTTAGAAGTACCTATCTATAACATTGAGGAATATTTAAATTAATATAAGCATTGATTTTATATAAACATAAAATCAATGATATAAGTAATACAATATACCCATTTTAAACTTTTACACCTACAGAATCTAAATTATGCAACACATCATGCTTTTTCTTTTTGTTAGATAGAATGTATGAACTTATTTACATGGAAAATTCTATTCTTTCCTTGTGAGTACTTATTTAACTAAATAGATAAAAGAAGTGATTAGAACAATAGTAACCGTAAATGGGTGACTTGATTGCTGAACCTATTTTATAACATTAAAAATGTTTGGAAAAAGGCATAAGGAATAAAATATTTTTATTTGTATTCACTTTATATTTTTATAAAGATAACTGTATATTATTTTGACTACCCTTAAAATTACATTATTTAAAAATACTTGCCAAATTAGTATGTTTTATAAATTTATTTACAACGTTCAATATTTAATATTACATAAGTCAATAATGTTTGTAATTAAAATACATAACTACATATTTTTAACTAGGGGTATGATTAAATCTTTTCTAATGAAATCTTGCTAAAACTGTTACCTATTTAAAAAAATATTGTATGATACATTATGTTTAATATTATTATTTAGTTTAGATAAAGTACCTTTACTGCCAATATTGTTTACAGTTTATCAATTTAAATAAACAATTTTTATAAATGCAACAATGAAATTTATTGTAACGTATTTTGGATCACTATCTTAGCACAAAAAATTTATTTGCGTTCCATTAAATTTCGAAATGGAACCTTATCAAAATGAATTAATACGATGTTCCTATTCGCATGAATTGTTTGCCGGCAACCAGCTTAACAGAAGTGTAAGTATACACACCTACTTACGTACACATGTTTTTCTTATACCATCTTATTTTGGCATTCATTTAAAGTAATGAAATTTATAAAATTTTATTTCAATTAACCACTATTCAAATAAATAATATTAATTAATTAATTTATTTATATATATTTACAGCAGATATAAAATACGTATGTGTAAAAGTGGTTGCATTACTCATAAGCTAATTCATGATATTTAGCAAATCACTAAATCGGCCTTTTATTCACTTGCCCTATCCACAAGCAAACAAATTATAGAAAGACGTACGAGTAAGTTTCTTCTATTCAGGTTAATTGGTGGTTATAGTAGTAATATTTACTTACCCACCTACCCCTAATAAATAAAATAATATGTTGTAGGAAAACAATATGCAATAATATAATATGAGTGTAATAAGGCGTATTACTCAAATTACAAACAGGAAACTAGATTACTGTAACGAGTTTCAACCTTTAATAAACACATCGTTAAGTTTTTATTACATTTGTAATGAATATGTTTTCTGCAAATATACAAATTTATCATAGGAGCGCAACTTTTTTGTCAAAGCAGTTACAGACTTTTCGTGATAACGACTGATTTTCTGCCTCTGGTTAGAATGGCTTTTGTGATTTACTTTATTTTATATTATATTTTTTCGTAATGGAAGAAACAAACAATTACGATCTTCTAGTTTGATCTTTGGCCGACCATTGCATGAATCATTTTATATATTTATAGTCTAAATCATCTTCAACTAAACCCAATTTTAACAAAATGTCTTGCACTTTTAAAAGATAACATGATAGCGGTATCGCAGTATAATATACAATGATAACCTTTTGGTAACTAAAGGTTTAGACGTGATGAGATCTTAGCAGTATTATTTATTGATTAAGCGAGCAACTAGATTACACAAGCAGCTCAAAAAAGCAGTCGTTTTAGAACAACAGTTTCTGAACGACTCGCCCAAAAAAATCAATAGGTTGCAAACAGCAATTAAGGATGTTGTAGAATACCGCTCAAAATAAATTACAAATTTAACCTTTTATTTCTAAAATATTTTATTTTTATAAACATAAACATTAGTTTTGAAAATTATTTATAAAACATAATATCGTAGAGGCCAATAGCACTTCTCCAATTGATCGCGTAGACTTCGAAACACATCGATACCTCTTCTGCGGTCGTTTAGATTTCGGAACACAGCGACATCTTTTCTGAAGTTATCATAAATCCGAACTGGATACTTTACTGCAAATGACATATTGTATAGCGTATTTTCGCATACTTTACTATTAAACTAGTCTTAGAAAACAGTCCACTGGTGTTAAATCAGAACCCATATGGCGGGAACTTGATGTAACGTCGACTGGAAATTTCTTTTAAAGAACAATTTCCCTTACCCTGCATTTCATGAATGACTTGAATCCTGATCTTGCTGAAAGCAAGTTCTTTTATTGTTGCCACGAATTGCTGCAGCTGTGGCCCCTGTAGTAACGGTAACCGCATGACTATTGCGATTTTGAAGAAAGTATGACCCAAGAATTGCTTTACTAGACATTGCACATTACACAGCCTCACAGTGACTGTGGGGCTGTGTAATTTCCAAGAATCGTTGACACAAGTTGCGATGACCTTACATGTATTGCCTTAGCGGTTGGCGCAAAATCCAAATACAAATATGCAATTTAATCAGAGGCGCCCAGTATAAAATAGCAGAAAATAAATAGATCACTTAATTAAGACCTGGGAAACCTAAAATTCAAATAATAAATAGGCCTTTCATTTAGATCAGAAGCCTTTACTTGAAGGATGAACATTTCTAACCTTTTGGAAAACTTATTACGTCAAGGTTATTTCGAAACTACGCAGCATACGCCGTAAGGTATGTAACTCTTCGGCCCAGTGAAAATAGAAAGTGAAAATAAAAATAATCCTATTTGCTGTTTTTCTATAAATCCCTCTACATTTCTTTCACAGCTTTTCTATAACTGTAAAAGATAGTTTTCTCTTTCCTTTGTAGAGAAATTGCCATCCACCACTGCTTGAACCGTTTTATTAGTTTTAAACTTTGCAAATAGATAGTAATCGGTGGGGTCAAGTTTGAACTGCAGCATGGATGGGAGATTTCATAGAACACGCATTTTTATGGCACCTTTGGAAATTACGGTTGTACGCATAGGCGTACGCCTCAAACTAGTTTTCTTCATGTCTTTGCTTTAACGCCGTCTCGCAAACGGTTTAGTTGTGATGCATAGAATTCTGCGTTTACATTGAAATCGCGTTCGTTCTATTCAAAGAGCCAAACTCTTTAATCATTCCAAAAATAACGGGCAAGAATCGTCTTACAGTTTCTCGCCAAAATTTGAATGGTTTAGCCCATTATTTCATAACTAAATAACATGGGGAGGAGTTTTTATACACATTAGCGGTTTTCAATTTGCGCCGTATGGCCTTCTTTACTTAAGCATTTGATCACCTAATGATAGTCGATTCTACGCATTGTTAAAACTTGTCGAGCATTGACTTTGAATTAAGAATAAAACTAAGCCATCTGAAGTAAAGCGATGTCGTAAACGTATGGACATTACCACGTAGTTTCAATTCAATTTAGGAACAACTAATAAATTAGCTTCTGATTGCAGAAATGCTCTTAATAAGAGTACAGCGTCAGGAAATGAATAACTTATAATAAAGGAAAATCATAAATATTTGTCTGAGTTTTAGTGTGGGGAAATCAATTATAGATAACTTTGAAAAGTCAATGTGCAACGTTAAGAATGTAAGCATAAACGACGATTGCCATGCGACATTGCCTGATAGCTCACAGTACTGTATTTATTAAAAATACGCAGCTACCCAGGAAATTGGTTACACTAATTAAATTTATTGAGTACATCTATAGTAATGATAGAGCTCATCGATAGATCAGTGCCGTGTAGAATTGATCGAGAATCTCTGTCACGTCTTGTTAGGAGTTCTTCTGCAAAGGCAGAAAAGTATTGTTAGTAGATTTTGATACAATTCGGAGTGCGCTAATAAAGCGATATGAAGATCTAGCTCATACGAAATAAGGAAACTTGAAGAGCATCGGAAACTTTGGGACCATGAATCAGGGAATGGTATTCACTTGCGAGAACAATGAAAGATGTCCCAATAGATCCACAATACATAACGTCGCGCACGCTTCCAGAATTAGCATATTAGGCAAGCTGATGAATTTATTTGGGTATCTGGAGAGGGAGCAATAGGCGAAGCGCTGCAACAGCGAGGATTTTTAAACTGGGCCATATGTAAATTAGTTCAAACCGTTTGTGTCTCCTCAAATTTTAAAACCCCTTTTTTGATTCTAGTTCATTCACATAATCACGAAATAATGATTGTTATGTCCTTAATATACTTATATCAACAGTTTTGATTTTTTCTGCTCTTTCATTTTTGGGCTACTCAACGACTTGACGAATTTATTTTCTTTTAACGTTGAAATCTGAATATTTTCATATCGTGATTTGCTTTCTCAAACTCCAGTATTTTTTGCTTACTTCAAGTATAAATAACATTTAAACACCTTAATTTATCAGCGGAAAGAAACGTAGAAACGCGATTTCTTCTCAAATAAGGAAGTAGAACCATACGTTATCTGTCAAGGTGATGTTTGGTATTTTAAAAATTTTTACTCGAAGTTGGAACACCACCAGGTTTGCCTAAATTTTAGTAGGTATGGAAAAACAAGTGCAAAGGTAATTTCTGCATCCCGAGGCCTCAGTTCCAAAAACACACACTGGCAATACCGTTTTTCTCTCGATCAAAACCTGGCCAAAAATCGAATTCCATCATTCAGGTAGGACACTTTCTAGAAAATTTCTCTTTCGATTGACTTTAGGTCTCCTGAGCGGGAAATCTTGTATCTGGGTGCCCGCTCATTGTATTCCTTTCATTCCCGTTTTTATTCATATGGCTCACTTAGGACGGAAACTTAAAAGTTAGGCAAGATGCAGAAAGAGCCTAACAGAGAAAAACTTATAAGGCGTGTGCCATCATATCACTTCCTAAAAATTAAAAGCTTTACTCTGTGTAGAACACTGTCACGTTATTATGTACTTTGGATCGTTTTTCAACTTTTCAACCTTGAACGAAACAAATGGTCATTGGCATAAAAATATTTAATTATTGCATTTCTTTAGTACATTTTTAGAATCAGTTGGACGTGTTCCGTAACTATGTTGAAGGTTACGAAGAATTCTGCTATCAAACTTTTGTCTACGTATTGAGACTAGTGAGACATGTAGCTGTAAAATAAAACATTTTTATATATTTAACATAGGCTGTTAGAAGTAATAACAGTTGAAGAGCAAAGGAAATTTTACAGAAAAGTTTAGTTCAATATTACAGCGTAGCTGTTATTCGTGCATTTTAAATAGCATCTTAATTGTTTTAAGAATTGTAGTTTCGTCAGTTGAATTATGTCTCAACTCTAAATTAGATTTACGAAACAACATTGAGTTTTCCATAGTTACCGCGGATTAATTGGGGTACAATGCATTGATGTCGAAAACGTCTTTTTGAAGATTTGTTATTCTTCGAAACAATCTTATGAAATTTGAGGGTTAAACGCTTTTGGTATAAAAACATCTCTATGTTGAAAACTACAGGTACATTATTTAGTTATTAACTAACAGCTCAGCGAATATATTTGAATATAAAATACAATCAAGTAACTTATATTTTAGAGGCGCGTATGAAGTCATTGATTAAAATTATATATACTGTTACACATGTAAGCAGCCGAGAAACGTTTGAAAAATTCAGTATTACTAAATTTTTTTATATCAGTAACCAAAAATCGCTCGTGACTTCGTCCTCGAGTCTCCCTCCTCTTCCCGATTCACCCATCACGCTTTGTAACGTTGAAATTGATTGGTATAAAACAAAAATTAAGTTGGTATAAACAATGTGATATATTAATCCAGAAACAAACAGACCGACACACAGACAGAGAATGTTGCATTATGAAATTAGTGTAAAAGGTAGATATTTCAAATCACAAACAGACCTTTCAATTTTATTCATATGTGTAGATTGTATTTATATATTAAATAGTTTAAAAATATTCAAATTCTGTCAAGTTAATTCGCGAAGTATATACCAATTGAAATAGCTTTTTAACAATTAACTTGTAAAAGGAAATTAAGCACTTGAGTTATAAAAAAGTTATTTCGTTTTATAGAAAAGAGTTCTGAAGTAATTCTAATCTTTACACTTGTGAATTTGCTTTTGAATTCTTCACATCTATTTTAAAAACGTCTTCTGTAAATTTAAACGTGCAATGTCATTAATTTTAAATTGAATTTTTGATTTAATTACATTATGATATAAACCTTTTTATCTATTTGCGTATCGAAATGAGCTCATTTCGAAACCCATTTGAGTTCATAATGACTTTATTTTTAACACGGAATATATTATTTTATAAAGTTGGTAACATTAGTAATTAACCTAATTAAACGTCAAAATCGTATAGAAAATTAACTAAACTTTCCTATTCAAATGTCAAAACATCATAGTTACCAACTATCACTAAAATCCTCAAATCAATGTCAAAAAAGTGCGTTTTTTCCTACATTTTTAGCAAATAGATAAAATAGTATAAAAAACTCGTTTCATAAAACGTTTTATCTTACTGGTTCATTAGAAAACTCGTGTGGTAAAAACATGTCTTATGAAACTTGTTTTTTAATATACTATTTTTACACTTCCGAGACTAAAACGCCACTTTTAGTCACTTGTTTGCATGACTACAGCGACACTTTTAATCTCAAGGGATTAAAATTTTACTTTAGTCCCAAGGGAATTAAAGTAGTTTAAATTCCGCATATTCAAAGTAAATCCATGACAATAACAAAAATTAACCAATTAAAATTACATATTGCTGACAGCGTTACTATAGCGTTTCGCAAATTAAATTTAAATAGCATTTGCCGTCAAGCATACGTTGATAAATCGAATGAAGTGCCAATGTCAAAATCATGAAAGTTTACTTTCTTCCACCCTTTTGATTTTAAATTTCTCCGAAGCGCAAAAAGTAATGTATATACTTCAGGACTAAAGTGCATTTTAATCTAACGAGAGATTATTTCTCTCGATGTCGCTTGAGAAATAAACCTTCTCACTCGGGATTAAATAGGAGCTTTAGTCCCTGGATATATAGAATATACTATTGTTATTATAGCGGATGTTTTATTAGGTTGAATATATCTATGCAAAAAGTTTATGCAAATTTTTATTTACAAACAATATCTTAAATGCGTGATTGTTTAGTAAATACTTTAGGTAATTCGTATGAATAAGTAAGTTAGTATTAAATTCTGATGTATTAACATTACATTGGAATCTAAGAGAATTAAGATAATATGAAATTTTATATTAATTTATTATTGCACATATTGAAATGAATGTGACTTCCCAAGCCAATTTCAATATTCCCTGTTGTCATCGTTTTTTTCATCAAGGGTTTGTTGAACCAAAACAGTAGTGCTTTACCTGAATTTGAATATATTTTACAATCGTTTATCGACGGTTTGTCATTCAAGATTGAACTTTTGGCTTTTGTTGGCGGTTAATTTACCTTCTGTTTGTGACAAAGCTTAGAAAAGAAATATAGGAAAGATAATACCGTGATTTAATTTTAGTTGCCAACGTTTTCATTATTTAAATTAAAAGTTTGTCTATTTTTATTAGAATAAAATTCGTCAATGAGGTACGAGATTTTTCATTCAGATCGTTTATTTCCAAGAGCAACCTTATATTTGTTCTATACCGACAGTATAAACGGTTTTATTTTCTCTATCCTTAATATTCAGCGACTTTCCGCTGGTGTTGTCATTCCCATGTCTAGTTTTATTTTGGGCCAATTTCAAGATAAAAAGTAATTTTTTGAAAAGCTTCGCATATAACAAAAAATTTAAAATGCCAATAATTTTCTTTATCTCTTAAGCATTAGTCTTATTTAGAACAACCGCTACACCTCGCGCAAAATAGACAATGTCGTTTTACGCTCAAAATACAAACAAATTATTTTCTATAGCATCTGATTGACAAAAAACTGGCGCTTGTCTTTCATAGAACAAGCGGCAAAGCACTCCTTGAAGAAGGTTAACGAGGTGTTGTTTGAAGAAAGCACAAAATGTTACGAATATTTTTTATAGATGATCTAGGAAAAAGTCACTTTATTTCCAAACACCTTTAATTGTAGTTAGATTTATGACATTTACTATGTCCTAGAGGCTTGTAACTAACTATGTCATAAAACGACGGCTGCCACCGCTTAGGTTGTTTGAAAAGCAGGATCTAGATTCGAAAGGAGGACTTACGCGGACGAACATATTCAGTCTCATTCATACTTTTGTCAGTTTCAATTTACTGTTTTCCCTAACCACCAAAAAAACAGTCATAATTAATGAACCAAAACTATTCTTACTTCACTTTATAAAAGTATCTGTTCATCATCCAGAATATAGAAATGTGGGGACCAAGAGGACTCATTTGTATTTTTGGAGAACCTTAGAGAGAGAGCCAATTTTAATTTCTAGAGCTTTATGGAATCGTCTTCGAAATTGGATGCCCTAAGAGTTAAAAATGCACAAAGCTGACGTTAAGGTAAATAAAAATGTTGAAGACCTGAGTAAATTGATGTTCAATGAAATACATGTATTTTATCGTTCATTATATGAGATAGATTCAGTGGGATGAATTCAGAATCGCCCGAGTGCCGATTAAAAGTTAATGGAAATTATTTCGAAGGGTAATGCTGAATTCTTTTGGGCGAAAACGCAACTTTTGATGAAATTTAGACCTTGAGATAAAACCAGACACAACAATTTAAAATAATAAAATATTTTTGGGTTCAAGAGTTATTACAATGCAAGCTCGAATCCCGACGAGAGCGTAGGTATCAGATTCGCTTAGAATGTGAATCCCTGGCGCGCTCTGGATAATTTTCTCGGAACGTCATTTGTAATTAAGAACAACAAGGCTACGAAAATAAAGGCTACGCGGACTGTGAATTTGCTTAAAAACAGGTTTGCTCTTCAAACATTCTTTAATGACCATATTATTCTTTCTCGCAGGTTCTTTGGCATTTTCGCTTGAGAAAATTGTTTTGAAAATGGAAGTTCCTCCTTCAAAGATTTCTCATACTGCTTCTGTAATGAAATTGTCAAATCATTTCGTATGGGGAAGACTGTGGAAGTAAACTTTCTACCACCTGTTCTCACACGTTTAACAATTTTTGGGACTGAAGCAATGAACCATGGTATTACCTAATTTATGACTTCCCGGAAACAGAAACTGAAGTTTGCAATTGAATTTGAAGAAGTTGAAAGCCTAGAAACGTTCACTTCATCTGCTAACAACAATGAAAGAGTTTAGAGAACGCATCTCTGTTGCTCTAAATGCATTAACAGCAATTGTCCCCTGTTTGGACTTTTATCCTACGTTGCCTCGAGATGAATTTCTCTAATGGATTCATGAAAGACCTACCCAAGAGCTTCGATTTATAGACAGCATGTAATAAAATATAAGCCTCGCTAGCCAGATTCAATACTTTCAATTTGCTCGAATGACTGTAATATCCATCCAATATTGGCAAAACATGGGATTATGTAGAAATATTTGTGAAGCTAGGTAGTGCTTAAATCTTGGGCAACAAGTAGCTATGGCTCTTCAGTTGACAATGCATATTTTCTTCGGGGGAAAGGCACAGCACTTATACGTGTTATGACAGTAACATGTGATAATCTTTCTCCAGAGTTGACAACGTGCCAAAATCTGAGGGATTCGACCGAGGAACTACAGGAAGGTTAGTCTCGTCCATTTTAAGAATTATTTTGGTTCCATAACCATTCTTCCGTACCATATCAGCTCTCGCTAGTTTCTTTGTGTAAAATTGTCTAAATTAAGTAACATCTATTGTCAGCTCGCGCTGATTTTCTTTGTGTAAATTATCTAAATCAAGTA
>JAHWXV010432479.1:0-15169 GCA_024586415.1 Phrixothrix hirtus
CTACAAATAATTAAAAATGTTAAAGTATGTTAATTCGCTTACAGATTTATTTCTCTTAATCTAATTTTTCATTTTACAGTTTTTAAATCCATATTAACTGAATCATGAATCTGTAAGTACTTCATTATTACAGACCTATGCACAATTTTATTAACATAAAAGCACCAATCAGTTAAACACAATTTGCGATTCAGTTTTTATTATTAATACACTGGTTAGACAACTAAATGCATCCAGTAGCTGACGTAAATTGGCATACTTTCCTTTATCAAAATTTGGGTCATTGACATTTACAAAGTTAAAATAAACACGTACAATTCTGCTCTACTACGGAAATGTTTATTTAGTAAGTAACACTTACTCGACTATATTTGTATATTTGAAAGCATGTGCGTCGACTCGTCATTATTAAAAAAAAAGCAATTTTTAGTATTCGTATTGCTTTTAATTTTACGCTTATTGGGGTGTTTATAGGGCCTGCTTTCATCCCTTAAAAGGAATGTCATATTATCTGAAACATCCTGTATAGTTACTATTTTTCGATTTAATTATTTTAAGTAAATTGAATGCTTTTCATTTATTTATTTGCAATTGTATGTTTACAAGTCATAAATGACCTAGGACAAAATTTATATGACAACGCAAATAAAATGTTTCAATATCCAATCACTACGTCTGTTATAAAATGGTAAATAAAAATTACTTTTAGTCTTGCCTCAAGCTGTTATTTATTTTAGTGAACACTTACTTATATTTCAATAGATATCAATGACCTTCCTTAAATTCGTTCGAGTTTTATACTAACAAAAATTTTAAAACCAGATGTTCAATAATATGTAAATACCTAATTAAAATTACCAACAAAACTAACTTGCTTATAAATTTTTCTAATAAGTTCCTTATTTTATTTTTAAAAATCTCGAAATAAAATTTTTTATTTTACGAACAAGTTTCATAATTTTTTAGAATTACACCCTAATTAATACAATAGCTATTTTAACGCAACCTACAAATTTGTTAGTAATATAAAAAACTATAAATAGGTTTGTATCGACAATTTTTAAAATAGAATATAGAATTATAGAAGCCACATCTTCGAAGGTTAAATGGAACAATTCAACTACCTAATAAACATTGCTTGTTGAACGTGTCTTTTTAGTGTATAAATGGATGTGTTTATCAAGTCTGCTAGCTCAAAAATAATTTAATTTGGCAGTTCCATAAATAAGCGTTTTATTATTAAGTACAATATTTTATACCTATTACAGGGACGAAATACTATTAAATATATTGGATATTAGTCAATTTATTTCATCCATTTAACTTTCTAAAATGTGTCTTCTATAACTCTTTACATTATTTTAAAAATCGTATTCCAAGCCTTAAGCTAAAATCGAAGGCAATGATAAATACAATACGCAAATCAATAATTACTTCACCAGAATAAAAGGAAATAATAATTTAAGATAAAATTAAATTTGTATTTCTCTAGTACTAGGTATTACATTACATTCGTAGAATATTCGACATTCTTGTTGATATAATATTTTATTTATGAAAGACCTAGAATGTAACTCTAAGGCGATCTAAATGCGACATTTACAGTGTCCTCGATAGTACGTACAGGGTGATTCAAAATAGAGCTTAAGCATAAGGATCTTGCTTATTATTATAAGAGATAGGCCATAAGTTTAAATTTGGCACTTTTTCTAAATTTTGTGCTGATTAATAATCCAAAGAGAAATTTTAGTTAACTTATTTTGTTTTCAACGAATGGCCAAAAACAGTGAAAATGGTGGATTATGTTTTTCGCTCGTAGCCTCTTTACTACTGGAACTTTAGAATTCTAATCACATATTCAGGCATTTTCTATGGCAAATAATTTTAAATTATTAAAATTGCCGACCTGCGTTTTGGTTTCGTGAAACCAACATCAGGTTCATTTTTTCTTATGGACACCATATATAATATTTATCTATCTTACGCTATTTTCAGCAATATAAGACACTTATAGCTAACTTGATTTGAAAGTAAAATACAAAATAAAATCGTTGAATAGTCACAATTAATCAGGTGGGCTGTTTTTGATTTTTTTTCATTCATAATGCAATAAAATGGATGGTATTAATGAATTTATTTTTTGTAACGGTTTTCTATAAGATTAGTAAATACATTTAAACATAACAAAACAACTAAAGTAAATTTTCAAATAAATAGCCATTTTCGTCAATACATAATTGGTTTCATTTACGCACGTTGCCAATCGCCCTTTGTATGGTTCTTTCTGGAATAGATCTACACCAATATCTCTATAAATTGATCTCTATTGTCAGGGATGTTCTGATACAACTTATTTTTTACGTTTCCCCAAAGGAAATAATCGAGGTAGCTCAAGTCAGGGCTTCTTGCAGGCCATAGCATAGCGCCCTGGTTTCCCAACCATTTGTGTGGAAACGTTGTGTTTAAATATTCAGTTATGATAGTAGCATTATGAAGAGGTGCCCCATCCTGTTGCAACCATAATTCTCTCAAAACATTGAGAAGAATTCTTCTAAGTCATGCCACAACTCATTCCTTAAAAACTCAAGATAATTTCTGGAATTCTCATTTCCTTTGAAAATATGAGATCCCAAAAATCTATTATTCCACATACCAATCCAAACGTTTACAGAAAATCGCCCTTGACTTCTACATTCTCTTACAACTCGTAGATATTCTGTACTCTAATAGTGTTCATTATTCCTGTTAAACATTCCATTACTAGAAAAACTACATTCATCCGTCCAAATTACTTTTTCTAAAGTCAGTTGCAAAATTCTAACCTTCTCAGGTTGCCGTCAGGGTGTAATTGCTGGCTCACGTGTATTCTGTAAGGCTTGAATCTATCATTTCTTAGGGTTCTCCAGACCTTTGTTTGTGGCATATTTAGGTTATGGGAAATTTCGCGTTTCGATGTAGAGGGATTATTATTGACCTAACATGTTTGAAGTAAAATAAAGTGTACAAGCTTGTTTAAGACTTACCGAAATTAAAATATTTTAATTTTCACCAATGGTCATTCTGAATCCATACTCAGTCCGTGATTTGACAAAGGAACCATAATTCGCTAGATTTCTATGTAATTGTAAAAAATAATTAAGTCGTGGTTGATGGTTGATTTTCAAACGGCATTTAGAACATTATCATTAATAAATTACAGAGAAATGCAAATTTAAGACAACCAAATATTATATCAACTGTTTCCTATCAACAAAAGGCAATTTGGTTATTGTAGCTCCTTTTTTTCTTTTGTCATATATTTACAGCTAGTGAATGGAAAAAATTAAAAACAGGCCAACTGATTAATTGTAAGTAACTATTCAATGATTTTATTTTGTATTTTACTTTCAAATCAAGTTAGATATGAAGTATCTTATATTACTGAAAACAGCGTAATATATCCTATCAAATGAGATAAATATCAGATAGGATGTTCATAAAGAAAAATGAACCTGATGATGGTTTCACGAAACCGAAACGTAAGTCGGCAATTTTGATAATTTTGAATTATTTACCATAAAAAAGTGCCTGTAGAATATATGATTGGAATTCTAAACTTTCCAGTAGTAAAGGGCTACGGGTGAAAAACGTAATCCACCATTTTCACTGTTTTGGCCATAAGTTGAAAATAAAATAAATTAACTCAAATTTCTCTTTGGATTATTAATCAGCATAAAATTTAGCAAAAGTGCTAAATTTAATCTCATGATTTATCTCTTATTATAGGCGAGATCCCTATGTTTAAGTTCTAATTTGTACACTGGTCAGCAGAAGTAAACGGACAAGGTACCTGAGCAGGTTAGAATTAGTTTAGACAACACTTCTAACAACCTCCTACCAGTTACTCTAAGAAAAGAACGAAACATTGTTTGGCATAAAACCGAGATGATGCATTGATAATCTCATTTAACTAAAATTATTACCGGTTTGTTATTGGGATGGTCAGGTAAAAATTTCGGTTTATATTCTTATTTAATTATTAATTTAAACAGTTTAGAGAATATTGCGATGAACATTTAATCACTAATAGTATACATTTGTGAGAAAGTTACACATATGTATGTAACGTAAACACGTTATTTCAATAAATATTATATAATTTGCAGGAAAAAAGTTCACTGCCGCGCTTTATGATTCGTCATTATAATTTTGTATTTACAATTCTAATCACTACTTAAACATTTTGAAAAATTTCCCAACGTCACCCAAAAGAGTATTTCATTAATTTTTTCGTGGAATAGCGTAAACGTGAAAATTATGAGCTTGAAATTGCTTTCAATTAAAATTTTGGTTTCCAATCCCCTCAAAACAAAACGAGTGTCCAATATAAACGATCCTTGTTTATTTTCTATAAACTTTTACAAAACCAGAACTACCTAGGTGCCTTATACTAATGAATAGATTTAATTTCAAGTTCATTATCGGTTCGTTGCAAATTAGTGAAATCATATAGAAATAAGTATTACATTTAGTTCCGAATTTATAAGTAAATTAGCTAATAAGTATTATTATAATATTATATAATAAACAATTCTTTGAATTTTGTTTTTAAATTATATTGTGTTTTGTTTTTGACCGAGTCTTACAGGGCAGAATATATTTACTGTAACTGTTGATGCCATCCATTTATAATGGATTGTAAATGAAGGGTGATCACACATGAAATAGTTCGTACCTTCCTCTAATAATTTATAATTTATGTTTAAATTTCTACCTAAATTAAATAATAAAATACGATATACCGATTAAATAAGTATAAAGCAGTATAAACGTTTTCCAAATAGTTGAAATTTGTTGCAATTGTTTTATTTATCTGTTAGAATCTAACATTTTGGTCTTTTAAAGCTATGACGATGCATATTCCACTTTTTTCAATTCACTATATGTAATTGGGTACTTATCCAACTTCTTTCGAAGCTCAAAACGTTTTCTCATCAGATAATACGACGCATGTCGGATTGAAATTATGGTGTTGTTGAACAAACTGCGTCCTGCGGTTTCCCCTTCTTTTGGGATAAGTGAATCTCGTCCTGGTTTTTCTAATTGCAGACCACTTCACCTTATAGTTCTTCTAATTATGCCTAAAGAACAATTTAAACGCAGTAACTATTTTATAAGGGCACTGATCTAGAACATCATTTAGTTTAGCTTTTATAAATAGAAATGGTCGCCGTGTACAAGGTGCATTTTGTTCATGATGTCCATCTCGTTCAGATGTCCATATCCGACACCCCTCTCTTCCCTCTACTCCCACTAATGAACAGAACTTTTTTATTAAAAATGAGAGCACTTCTTCAAATCAAATTTATTGTAAATTTGTATTGCAATAGTTAAAGTTGAGAAACTCACCGTCATTAAATATCTTTAGATGAAACTTTTAAAGACCTCAAAAATGTTGAAAGAGATGAATAGTGTTTTGGTTGACTTGGTGCTTCATATAGAGTGATAAAAATTATGTAGCAGTGTTAAAATGCTGTTTAACGAACGTTTAAGTTAAAAATCTGTTCGGAAGCCCAAAACGTGTGAATATTTCAGATAAGATCACCCAAAATACAGGATATGGTAATAAAAAAGAGCTGGGTGCAGTATCCTTATCTCAAAACTAATAATGAAAATATTGTAGGAGTGATGCTCATAATGGAGCAATAACGCGTTCTAATGTAACGGTCGTAAAATGTTTTGGACTGTTATCATCAGCAAAACTTCGGGCTATTACTATATGCTTAAAAAATAACTTCAATTTTAGCAATAAACAGAACCTGTTCAAAACAAAAGAAACCAGCTGATAAGATGATGCCGTTAGTTTTCTGGTACACAAAGGGAATTCTGATAGTTAATTATCTTCCAAAGGTATAAAAAATATATCTAGAGTACTATATTAATCTTTTGTATAAGTTGAACTAGAAAATATCAAAAACTAGAATTGGTTTAGCGCGTAAAAATATCGTCTTTCACTATGATAATGCACGTCACCATACCATTGTCGTTTCAATGGCTAGGATCCATTAATTGAAGCATGATTTGCTTGCGCATCCTTCAACAGATGAGAAAGGCAAAATGACCGTAGATGGTTATTAAGCTAAACTCGAGGAGAAAACCTTCCGAAATGGGATAAAGACGTTGAAATATCGTTGAAAATAGTGTATTGAAGTTCAGGCGATTATAGTAAAAAATAAACATAATTTTTACACGTTGAATATTGTTTCATTGTTAGGCCACTTCATTAGCGCCCCGCTCTCGTTTATAGAAGACTTGAAATTTATCCAAATATGGTTAGAGGGCAAATTTGAATCCTTTTTTCAAAATAAATCCTTGAACTTTGAAAAACTGAGAGAACTATCATACAGTTAAGACAGTTTTTTGCTAGTGGGTCATTAAATTTTACAAGTCATATTATGGACTTCCATGAAAATAATCTATGCTCCATATACTTGCGATTCCTTATTTTTTAACTTCCTCGATCTTTACGTTTAGGGGTCTCCTGAACATGCTCATGATAATGGGTGCGAATAATGATTGCAAAAGCAGATCATACTTTAATTCATTGAATTATCCCTTAAAATAGCATCGGTATAGGATACGTGCATTGTCATGGTGAAATATACTTATGCTTAAACCAGAACTATATTCTTACAGTTTCTGGTTCAACTTATCCAAAGGATTGGCATAGTACTCTCGATTTATTTTTATCTCTTTGAAAGATAATCAATCGCTAGGATTCGATTTGCATCTCAAAAAACTTACGCCATCACCTTGCGAGCTGACTTGATGACTGCCACTGCGGCTTCCATTGAAGCTTAACAGTCAGATTCTGTCCATTGCTAAGATTGACGTTTTATTTCAGGGGCATAGTAATGGACAGACAGTAAATGAATGTTGGTTTTAACAAATCTTAGCATAAAATCAGCCGAAATTTTTTGAAAACGGTCCAAAAACTTTTGGAATCGCTATTTTGCTTCATTGTGAGAAAACGCTGCACCCACATTGCGGACAACTTTTTCATCCCTAATTCTTGCGTGATGATACTACACGCCCGCTTCTTAGTCATGCTCACGCCACTAGCTGTATCATTTAGTTTGATCTGTCGGTATTTTATTAATAGATCGTGAATTTTGATGGCCATTTCTAAAATATTTGGGCTTTTTGAGCTTACTGACAGATGTTCATCTAGGATACTTGTATGGCCGTGTTAAAACACGACTATCCAATGTTTTATTGCTGTATATCAAGCAACAAAATTCACCAAAACATTATTCACGTTTTCCAGTATTTCTGGAAGCTCTAAACTGCTCATCTAAAGAAATGTACCAACAACGCGTTTCTCAACATTCACCATTGTAACACAAATTTACAGTAAGTTTGATTTGAAGAATTACCCACAATAAATTATTTGGCAGATTTCTCTAGAATTTTCAGGGTTATCAATTAAATGATGAAATTTTAAAAACCCACAAAAGATTTGCAATGCAGAGCCTTATACGTGGAAGCCACTTGGTAATCATCACGTTCGCTTATATTTAATTGCTTTTTATCATTTTTAACAAAAATATGCTGTTCATCAGTAGGCGCGAAAAAAGATAGAGATGAGGAAAATGGACGTAACGTACAAAATACACATTGAACAAAGAGACCGATATTAGCAAGCTAAACAAATTAATGTTGTAGAGCATGCTCGATGCTCCACCGCCCTTATAAGAAAGTAACTGCAACTAATTGTTTTTTGGACCCCATTAGAAGTACTATAAAACGAACTAGTCTGTAATTCCAAAAAAGTTTTCTCAACAATACCTTAATTTTATTGGCAATGTGGTGTCCTATAATGAAAAAATGTTCGAAAGAAGCTGAAAAAATATCAAATAACATATAATCAATCAAAGAAGTGGAAGAATTAGCGTTGCCTGCTGCGAATGTATAAATGACACGGGAACAAGGGAACCTATTCGGAAAGATAGACGAATTGTTACAGTTTTAAAAGGCTAAAATGTTGGATTCTGGCAAGCGAATAAAACGATCACAACAGTTTTCATCTACTTAATAATTTTAACTTGTTTGAAAATTGTTTATACTCCTTTAAATTTATTTAAATTGGTATTTTATGATTTAAGTATTATCAATTTAGGTAGGAATATCACCATAAATTGAAAATTATAAGTTGGATGAAGACGCGAATTATTTCATCTGCCTTTCGTTCTTCATTTACAATCCCTTACAAATGGATAGCCACCAACAATTACAAAAAACACATTTCACCCGGTAAAACTCGATCAAGAACAAAACAGCGATTCAATCTATAAACAAATTTCAAATAACTATTAATTATTTTTTGTTACACTATTACTTATTAGTTGATTTATTTATAAATTTGGAAATAAGTTTATCGATATGATTTCACTAATTTGCAACGAAACGATAATTTCCGCTTTAAACTGAAGTTAATTAAATGCGCAACTCTCAAACCACCGTTTTATATAAATAATAAACATAATAAAATTTTTCTTCATTTGAATTTCAATTTATGAAAAATAAGTAATATATTAAATACTAAACGAATGCAAATAAATACAGATGAATAACAAAAACTATTAAATGCGATTAAACAAAGCTAAACAGTAAGAAAACGACATAAGCTAGAATAAATTATGAAAAGTGCAATAATTACGAATCTCCCATGAATTTTTATAGACAATAGCTCATTTTCTTTATTATAAAATATGCACATACGTAAATGCGACTAATTATTATTATTAAGACGAATTGAAATTTTCAAATTTAAATTTTTTATCGTGGAACTTTATTAGATTGTTATCCATATGATATATTACATATTCATATAAACATATGCTATAAGTCAATAAAGTTTTTACATACCTGAATTGTTATGCTGCCGCATTTGAGTCTACTGAAAAATGCTATCTTTTAATTAATGCCATTATTTAAAAATTTTTTATTTATCTTATTACAGTTTTGAAATTGGAATAAAAATGCTATTAATGGTAAAACATCCGATGTAGTACTGATAAGCAAATCAAAAGTTGCCGTAGTTATCCGACAAAGAAACGATAGCGAAAACTTTTAATCATATTGAAATACTCTCATTCTTATAATATTATTAGTCTTTAAATTACAAGAAACTCTTAACTTAACGTAAAATGCATATAAAATGCTCTCTTACAATTTCTAGAATAAAATAAAATTAAAATTTTGGTTCTCAGTGTTATAGTTTAAATTTTAATTATTCACTTTCATATACGAATAACCGCTTTCAGGACTAGAGTCAATAGAAAAAAAACGGTATTCGTATTATACTTCTCAATCCCCGACTGAACTTACAATTTCTTATTAATTAAGTTACTGAAATGTAATAAGTTTTTAAATCAGCTTTTAGCGATAAAAATGTTGTTGGTAATAGATGGAAATTGAATAAATTAATTTTTATATGTTTTAAATCATTATTGTTTGATTACTAGTGAAATATCTGAATTGTTAAAATTTTAAAAATTAGGTATGCGGCACATATTTCGCAAAAATCGAATCAACCGATTTGATTAACTTTTTTTATGCCAAATTTTCTGACGGATCCGAATCCGGAAATCACGTTGGTCGCATTTAATGTCTTCTATTCCAAATTTGCGTTTTTTCGAAAATTGTAAGTTGACTACAGTGCAACATAATTTTCAGTTTAACCCGTTGTAACTTTTGAAATTTTCAAGCTATTTAAACAATTTTTTTTATAAATTATGCATCATTTAATTCTGAGTGTAACCATTAAATTTAATTTTTACTAAAAGTAATAACTTATTATTGATATACAAAAAACTAACACAATTTCATTTCGTCTTGAAATTTTCGAGATGCAGGGAAGTTTTTTATTTGGAGATCAATTATAATCGTGTTTACGCCGTTAGAATCGCAAAATACGGTAGTTAATTTTTTATTTAAGGATTTGTTTTCTAAAAATATGTATATTTTTCGCAATGACGAGTTAAAGTTGGAGTTCGCTTACGCTCACGATTAGCTTATATTTGCTATCCACTACCACGTGGTGTACAATGATAAAAACCAAAAATCTTGTACTTTTTTTATTTTAAAAAATATTAAATACATTTTGCTAAGCGAATACAACTAATTGTACAAAAAAATGTTTTACACATTTACAATTAAATGAAATTTTTTAAGCAATACGTTTACAATAAACATTTTTCTCACTAAATGCTGATTTTGTATGTTTATCCACATTTCTCGCCAAATTGTGATTTAATGTTGTTCTATTTATTAAATAAACTATCAAAAACTGTCTAGCAGTTCTTATATTAAATTGAAATAAAATGGGACTTACTATATGAAATTTAAAAGCGATTATCCTACAGAATAGCTTAGCTGTTCTGATACTTTATTGACAAGAATTTTTGTTTTTATTTAATATTTTTATTAGTTTCTTTAATATTTGATATTATTACAGAATATTACAGAATGTTCCTAAAAATAGTATTATGATAGATTGTATATAATCAAGTTTTTGTATTTCATTTCAAACGTTCCTTTTAGTGCCACATGTAAGGTGTTCAAATACTTTACTGATCCACTGTATATAAAACTACCAATCACCTACTTTGTAAAATTCCGAACGGCAATGGGTGGCAATTTTTTAACTGTATTATAACATCTATTTTAGTGGATAAACATACAAAATCAGCATTTAGTGAGAAAAATGTTTATTTTAAACGTATTGCTTAAAAAATTTCATTTAAATGTAAATGTGTAAAACATTTTTTTGTACAATTAGTTGTATTCGCTTAGCAAAATGTATTTAATATTTTTTAAAATAAAAGAAGTACAAGATTTTTGGTTTTTATCATTGTACACCACGTGGTAGCGGATAGCAAACATAAGCTAATCGTGAGTGTAAGGGAACTCCAACTTTAACTCGCCATTGCGAAAAATGTACATATTTTAGAAAACAAATCCTCAAATAAAAAAATAACTACCGTATTTTGCGATTCTAACGGCGTAAGCACGATTATAATTGATCCCCAAATAAAAAAATAAAATTCTGTGTTAGTTTTTTGTATATCAATAATAAGTTATTACTTCTAGTAAAAATTAAATTTAATGGTTGCACTCAGAATTAAATGATGTATAATTTATAAAAAAAATGTATAAATAACTTAAAAATTGCAAAAGTTACAATGGGTTAAACTGAAAATTATGTTGCACAGTAGTCAACTTACAATTTTTGAAAAAACGCAAATTTGGAGTAGATGGCATTAAATGCGACCAACGCGATTTCCGGATTCGGACCCGTCGGAAATTTTGACACAAAAAAAGTTAAACAAATCTGTTAAAGCAAAAAATGTTGGGTTCAGAAAAAACGATGAGTTAGAAAGGAATGAATCTCCGACTTTTGCTTGAGTGGCGTTGAAATGCGCTAGGAACACACCATATTACAAAGAATAAGGAAACCTATAAATACATAGGGAAATTCGAGTGCCGTACTTATGCGCATCCCGGTAGCTCATTGTGCCGTTGTAGTAAAATTATAGTCAATTTGGCGAGGATTAGATGGGTTAATTAATCACTAACCTAATTTTTTACAAGTACGTGAAAATTTAAAGAAGCGCTTGTTTTATCTACGCTAGCGCGATTTGATGTTTTAAGAGGTATGATATCTAAATATGTATAGTCAGATATTAGTTTTTAAACCCGTTTCTATTAACTATATCATCGCTAAACATCTTTTGCAAGAATATTGAAATGTAGAAATTGTGTTACAATTTTGTATTATGAGTGTATTCTGTTTCCAATATAAATTTTACAATAAATTGTTAGATATGTTTTGGGAAATTCTCTTTGCTTGTTGATATAAGCAAATTTATTTATCTGATGCCCAGTTTCTAGAAAATATTTATGGACCCGATAAAGTTATGCATTCAATAATTTAAAACTTAATCTTTGCCAATACACTATAACTTCATAATTTTTTAAAAATATATTAAATTTTAATATATGAATACTTTTTTCTTATAGTAAATTACATAATATCTAATTAAAAAATTATGCAATTAGTATATTTACGAGACTAACCCCTGTATTCACCAACAACAAATAAAAGAACCAATAGTTATTTAACTAATAATATGTATAGGCTCAATAAGTTTATTTATCATTCACCATTCTATATTTTGTGATAATAACTATTTGGAGATTTATCTACAAATCTGGTAACATTTGTATTCAGCTTATGGCCACATTGGTAATATCCGCATTAACTTAACCTATACATTTTTGTTCTGGCTGTCAAAAGTGCTTGTAAATTGCAGTACTTATAAATGTAAAGGTTAAAAAAAATTAAATTGTGTAACAATGGGTAATAAAAAAAGGAAACAAGCACGTAATTACACGGAAGAAGAAAAACTAATGATATTGCAAATAGTAAATAACTATGTAGAAGTCGCGGAAAATAAAAAAAACCGACAATGTGAATGCAGCCGAAAAAAAAGCTGCTTGGGAGAAAATATGTTTGTCGTATAACAGCCGATCAAATACTGGGAACCGTAACCGACAGCAATTATTTGCATTGTATGATGAGATAAAAAGAAAAGCTCGAAAGATGAAACGGTTTGAATTTGTATAATTTCACACTTTAAGAACTGTTATCGTTTTTATTCTAAAATTGAGCTGTATAAAACAGAAGGCGGTAGCTTTACTTCAAAATGTACTACTCTTGATGACAAAGTGATTGGTATGAAACTAAAACGATTTATCAGTTTATCAAGTTTTGTAGACCAAATATACAGAATACTACTAATAACGTGGTAACAGAAATAGCAGATGTCGATATCTTGAGTTTTGATAATAAAGTAGTTGATAAAGCAGATATACAGGTGAGAAAGGTCTTCAACATTGCTTTTAAAGCATGCAGTGTTAAATACTAACACTTAATTTATAGTTTGCCAGTAGATGCAACGAGACAGATGTACAGATTAATGCAAACAATCAAAAACACGAAAAACTAGAGGTTTTGAATGAGACAATCCACGTTCCAGTGTTAAATAAAAGGATACGCATTAAACATCAATGTCAACTGTCAGATGAAATGAATTTTTTTAGAGTACCAAACTGAGATATTTAAAATTTAAAAAGAAGTTCTGTCTTTGAATATTGTTGTTTATTTCCTAGTGTTACTTATCAGGCTTCATTTCATTTTAGACTAACTATAAATCATTAACTACTAATAAGACATTAACATCACGTGGAAATATGTTTTCAAAGAGAATTAAAAAATATGAAGCAGAAAATAGTGTTTTAGAAATAATGAAGAAGAAAGAAGAAATAATGTTGGAAAGTGCACAAATAGAAAAGAATACAAAGAACAAAATCCTGGAAAAGAAAAATTAATTTGCAAATTGCCCAAGTACAATTTAAAGTGGAAGAAATGAAAAAAGAAAAATTACAGTATGAAATAGAAATGCTAAAAATAAACTTTGAATTAAATTAGATATGCAGTTTTAGAGATCCGATAAAAAAATACTGCTATAAGTTTGTAATTGTTTTATGACCATTAAAGTACATTTTTATTGCATTTTTAATTTTAAAACTAAATTGAAGTTCAGGTTCCTCAAAATTAAATAAATATGCCTTCAAAGAAATGTCTTTACACACTTATTATAAACAGAAATCATAAACTGCAACATTTATTTAATGAAATACATTATGTATTATCGCTGTTCTAACAGATGTAATGTTTCTATTTATGTTGATAAATACTTGATCAAAATTGTCATGAACAAAGGTTTATTCATTGTCCTCTTGAAGATCGTCTCTTCGAGTCAAACATATGTTATGTAACACACATGCAGCTACAATAACTTCAAGAACAATATGTAGTTGTATATTCATGCCCGAGATAATACAGGGAATCTTCGTTTTAACAATCCAAAGCGCCTTTCGACTGAGTTCCTTGTTGCAATCTGACTTTCATTATATCTTCTTTCTGTTGCAGTTAAGGGATTTAAAAGTGGAGTTAATAAATAGTTTCTGCAGGGATATCCATTGTCACCCAATAAATATAGATTAGGAATTCGTTTGCTTCTATACGTGCTCGTGGGTAGCTCCTGGCAATTTAGCTACAACGTCCGTTATTTCTAGTGTAGCATTTACTATTACTTGAACGTTAATACTTAAAAATCCTTTCCTGTTACGAAACAATTCGGCATATTCTCCACTAGGTGATAAAATCTTGATATGTGAACAGTCTACTGCACCAATGACACGTGGAAATCCTCCGATGTTATGAAAATCTTCTATAACTTTATTCCGTTCCCGTCTATTTATTGAAAAATATATAAATTGCGGTCGCTAATGGGCAATTAAGTTTGTTACCTTCTTGACTATTCTCCACACTGATGACTGCGATATGTGGAACATGTCTCTAATATTAAGTTGGGAAGTTCCTGTTGCGTAAAATCTTAATGTTACGAGAACTTGATTCATAGGGGAGACTAGGTTGCTTCTATTGCTGTTCGCACTTAAATCATCATGTAGTATATTTACTAATTCCCTCACAGTTCCTTTTGATAGTCGGAACCTTCTTTTAAATCCAATCTCATCAAATTCTTCAATAGCATCTGCTACTTCCATATTCTTTCTATTTCTTGAAATTTCTTCCTCATCTTCTGATGAAGAATTTAATAAATGATGCAGTAAAAAAACCATTGCATTATTTTATTAATCTAAAATTGAAAACGCGTTTATGGATCGATTTTTAAGTGATAACTTCAAAATTCTTAATTTTCAACAACACAAATGTTCTCTATTTGTAAAAGTTATATAAATTCAAAACACTTACTATACAGGGCTATTACTGAGTAATGACGACCCTAAATGTTCCAAATAGGCAACCCAATTTACTCTTTCATAAGTCGCTATTCCAATACAAAAACATATATACCTGATTTGTTATATTTCCAACTGTCAATAATTAAGTTGTAATATTTAAACTACTACGAGTATAATGGACTACTAGTAAAATTGTTATTCACCTTTAATGTTATTTGAAAGCATAAATATTATATTAGTCAAGCAAGCGTTCGCAGTAGTTCAAACATCCTAGTCATTAATCTTGACGTTTATT
>JAHWXV010432515.1:0-15980 GCA_024586415.1 Phrixothrix hirtus
TCTTTACAATTTAATAAAAATCCGATGATTTCGCTTTGAATACTTGTTTTTTTTTTACATATCAAAATGAAACCTCTTATTGGAAGACCCTTTATAAGCACATATTAATTTGTAAAATAAAGAATGTTATTAAAATGTTTTAATTACTTTCAATATGAATTCAATCTATATAAGTACCATTTGCGAATTATTTTGTCAGATGCTGTGTTAATTCCGAAGTATACGTTAACTCTTGCGCAATCATGAAAATAGTAATTGATTTGTAAGGATTTAAAATATTCAAAACTGAATTTATACCTAAGAAGCTAGCCGTTTTTAATGGTGACTCCGTATCGCATTATATCTTCGAGCCATCTTATTCAGTATCCAAGACGGGCGAGATGGTTGCAGCATAATCACCATTGCATTGATTGGTGTGAAGGATTTACACCAGCATCGGCCTTTCCAAATATCCTACAACGTTTAATCCGAGATGGAGATATTATTTACGTTAAAGAACGTGAGAAAGCGAACTACCTACGGCAAATCATTCCTCAACTGGTTATTGAACTTGACGAACAACTAGCATTAACTACAGCTGAACCAACATGTATGTATCATTTGAAATCACCTTCTATTTGTGCTTTAGTGAATGTTTGTTATTTGTATGATAAATATGTAATTGATAAAAACGATTAATAAAATTTTTGAGTTGTAATTTTTTAATCTTCCCTTCGTCTTTAATGATATAAATATGAGCAATAAATAAAAAGCAGCGTATAACTCATTGTCACGTCGAAGGAGTAAAAAATGCATAAAAACAGAATAAAGTTGGCAGAGGAGTTTTAAATGCCCTCATCAACAAATTACCTATTGAGATGCATCTTCCGGAATATAATTATTGTGGACCCGGTACAAAATTAGAAAACCGCCAAGCGCGTGACGATCCTGGTAAGAATCAGCTAGACGCCGGCTGTATGGTTCATGGTGGATATAGAAATATCAACAATTTACATGATCGACATCAGGTTGACAAAATATTACAAGAAAAGGCTTGGGGCAGAGTTAAATAAAAGGAAGCTTCACCAGGAGAGAGATTGGGAGTGCTATCTGCAGCTGGATCAATGAAGATCAAGCGTAAATTAGGTATGGGATTGTCAAAATCCAATAAAAGACAAAAAAGACAAAAGCGATAGAGCCAACGCGTGATGAAGTTTAAATCTGATATTCTGAAAAATATAAAAGGTGCCCTGAAGAGTGCTGACGTTAACAGAAATAATGATGTGTTTGGCGGTGGAATTGTTTCGAATATAGTAAATCGAGCATTGGCGGCGCCTCATTTGGCCATTCACGGGTGGAAGGAAAAACGTTAACGTACCTAGTACAATATCTCTACCTAAAACAGGAGGCATTATTCCGCTAATTCTATTGTTTGCCGGTCTCTCAGCGTTGGGCGCATTAAACGCTGGTACAGCTGGGATCCCGAAGGCTGTGAATAATGCAAGTGCTGCTAAAAAACTTCAAGCGGAAACCACTAGACATAAGAAAACAATGGAGGCAATTTCTATAGGATAGAAAGGATCCGGACTTTATCTCAAACCATACAAAAGGGGAAGTGCTCTGTACTCGCGATCTTATACATATTCAAAAAACTTGCAAATCTGCCTCAGAGACCTCTAACCAATGTTCAACTGGGGAAATACGCGAATGATGTATCGAATGCAAGAGTTAAGGAGGAATGTAATATAAACTTGGATAAAACAGAGAATGAAGGGACGCACTATGTTTTTTATACGAAAGCAGGTCGGAAAGTTTTTTATTTTGATAATTTTGGAAGGAGGTTACTGACTATTTTCGCGACTGCGACATTTAGTACAACTATAAAAGAATACAAGGGTTTAACACAGCCATCTGCGGCCACTTGTGTCTCATGTTCTTGTATAATAAGATGGAATCTTAACAAAATCCTTAGTCATCATGTCGAATAGGTTCAGTTTAAAGGGGTTGAGGAACACCAACAGTTATGATTTTGATTTACCGATTGAATAAGATTCAAAATACAAGTATGTTTTAGCCTTGATTGGATTCTTCGGTTGCAATTCCATACGCAATATTAATCACGGAAATTATACGCTTCATTTTTATGAAACTACGGCGACTAAATCCAAAAGAGGTTGAAAAAATTTCAATTCGACATGGTGCATACGAAATTGACAAAATAAACAATTACTTACAAAAGTCACTTCTTAAACGTGTGTCTGATTCTTTAGGTGTATATAACAATAAGAGTGGTACTCCATCGTTGCTTAATGCTAAAGATATATTTCAATTCACAACCAACAATAGTATTCTTAAGTGTGTAATGAAAAGCAAATACGCGATTGATTTCACGCAGTCTGGAAGCATTGGCCGTATGCTAGGTTTCAGTGTTAAAGTGCTCGATGCAAATCTGGACCACTCTTCTCATTTAGATTTACAAATTCTAAGACACACCAACATCCATTTGGATTGCAATATAATAAAAGGCTCGTATAGAAACGGCGAAAGAGTGAAGACGCTGAGCGAGATAGATATTTCAGTACCATCTGGTTTTAGATTAAATAAAGTTCCCGCTAACCCTACATTTTTAGAAGTGAACACAAGTCTTATAAGTAGTATCACAATAAATTTAGTAGATTAGCGTGGTTAACATACAGATTTAGGTAACGAAAACTTTTCCGTTCGTTTAGAATTGAAAAAGGAAAATGGGTTTAATATTCAACAATAATAATAACGTCAATGGAAGCAACTTGTTCAATTGCTTTCTGCCTTTCGAAGAAACAACGATTCCGTCTCTAGCTGCTGCTGTGCATTCAACGACTCTGTCTTCATCCTTATCGTCATCGACAATTGATTCTGATTTTAAAAAAGAATCAGCCGCAGCAAAAAAAAATTATCTCTAGGTGAAAGAAGTTTTTTAAAATCCATTGGTATAAAAATTAAAAAACGTGTATCACCAGTAATATAACATGGCAATGAAACTTAATATTTTTGACGGTTTAACTGTTGCTGAATCCATCACCTAATATGAAACCATACTTATTTATCGTACGGCTCTAAAACATTCGGACTGTCTGATGAAATACGAATTCAAATTCAAAGCCAAGACCTAATAACCGACAAGTCCAACAGTTACATTTACATAGAGGTGTCTATTATATGTGATGCTCCGGCCGCTGACGCAAATCAAGCTTCCCATGAATTCAATTTAACAAACAATTTCACCTGTTTCTTATTTGAAGAAATTAGATATGAACTTGGTGGTTAAAAACTAGATGTATGTAGACTGCTTGGAATATCATCTACAATAAAGGGATACGTATCATATTCAGATTGAGAAAATAATAATTTGGCGCTAGCCGCTTGAACAATTAAAACCGAAAACAATAATATCCAAAAAATTCAAACTCAGCGTGTTCTAGATAACTTGCAGAAAAAGTTCATCGCATCCATACCGTTAAGGCATATTTTCGGTTTCGCAGAGATATATAAAAACCCAATCATCAAGATAAGTCAGGAGCTAATTCTAATCAGATCTCGAACACACCATGATTGCTACAAGAGCGAATTAAATTGTACAATTAGTTTAACAAAAGTATGCTGGAAAATGCCGCACATAACTTTCAGTGATCAAACTAGACTTAATGTATATAAAAAGT
Organism: Phrixothrix hirtus; assembly: GCA_024586415.1. Lineage (NCBI taxonomy): Eukaryota > Metazoa > Arthropoda > Insecta > Coleoptera > Phengodidae > Phrixothrix > Phrixothrix hirtus. The sequence goes on from JAHWXV010432515.1 coordinate 3,678, forward strand.
TAAATGCAAAATCAATCATTTCCATGGCATTCAGACAATGGAAACTGTATGAATTATCAGCAATGAAAGAAACAAATTAGATCTGGCATTTGGCCCATTAAAACGTCAATTTGATTACAAAATCCACGCTGGCTCCTGATTAGTTTCCAGAAAAATCAACGTGCAAATAAGAAGGAAGACGCATCCAAATTTAAAAATCTAGACTTATCAAATCTTATACTTCACTTGAATTCAGAAAAGAACATGAAACTAAACTTTACCGGTAACGACTACTCTCAAGCAAATATCAATTAAATAAACTTTCAACATAATTACTTTGATCGCGAAGAGATCGAACCTGCACTCAGTTACTCAAAATTCAAAGAATATCCAATATCCAAAAGTATTAAGCAAAAACGTACTTTACCAATTACAAATTATGACATAGAAGAGGACACACATAAGAAGAAAATTAAAAAACGCGGATACTTGTTAAGTAATACAATTCGCAGATTAATTCTAGGACCATCAAACGCGGGGAATGCCAACTTAGTAATTACCTTGCTACTTAGTGAAAATGGTCTAAAGTATTAAAATGTATATGTCTTTTCAAAATCCTTATATCAACCAAAGTACCATTTTCTAGAGCAAGTATTGAAACCGATTAAGGGGATAGGCTACTTTCCCTTCAGCGAAAACGAAACAATAATGCCGCCATGGGAAGCAAAACGAAACTCAATTTTTGTCTTTGATGATCTTGCATGTGCTAAGCAGAATAACATTTAAGCATACTTTAGCATGGGTAGTCATAGAGATGTCGATTGTTTCTATATCACGCAAACGTATGCCGCCGCCCCAAAGCATTTGATTAAAGATAACACCAATGAACTAGCATTGTTTAAACAGCATGATCTAAATCTAAAACATATATACGAGGATCATGTGGGGACTGATATGACATTTCAATCATTTCGTGATGTGTGCGGAATGTTGGCAAGACAAGTATGGTTTTCTTTCAATTCACAAAGAATTTGATTTGAATGATAGACGATATAGAAAAGGTTTTGACGAATATATATACTCAATCTAAAAATAATTCGTTAATTACCATCAAAACGTTAAAAGGGAACGTTATAAATTAAGTGTAAATAGAACATCGTTAATGATAAAAGTTATATGTGAAAAGGAAAAAAGCGTAAAGCAGAGGTTAATTCAAGCCCGAGAAGCTGCCAAGCGCAAGTACCGGACATTGTTGCAAAACAAAATGGACGCTAAAAAATTAATTGAAAAGACATATAACCCTATAATTAAACCATTAACTACCATATCCTCCAAATTTGCTAGTGAAAGTAAAGAAAAAAGAAATGAAATGGATACCGGAGGAATTGATTTTGTTGACGAAGATCAAGAGCAATCACGGCCTCTTGTTCTACCACCTCCAAGATATCATTCAACTCCAAAAAAATTCTTTTCGCATTCTATTCTTCCAACTTCATCTAATTCGAATCCATCATTGACACCATCTGCTTTCTTGTATGATCGTGCCGGTAACGCAGTACAAGATGCCGAAACCGCAGTACGAGATGCGGAAAGGAATAAGTCCGATCTTAAACAAGCACTTGCTCAGGCTATGGAGTCCATTTCCAAAATTAAAACTTACTTAAATCTACCACAACTGCAACAAGACGCATCAACGCCATCTCGATTAATAAGTGAAGATGATACTAACAGAGAAGCTTCAAGCAGTGATATCGTTGGTGCTTTGCAAACAAGACGAGGAACATATAACAAGAAACCAAAAGCTATGAAGAAAAGGAAAGGTGGCAGCATGTTATTCAAGCGGGTTAACGATCAAAATGTTGCCGAATTAATTGCGCATTTACATGTACTATGCGCAGAAAAGCGAGCCGGAAATACAGGAGTTGATAACGAGATTCTTGCAATAATCGAAGAGTTAGCCGAAGCTGGATACATAGAGATGCCCGAAACTGACGCGTTCCTACAAAACATATAAATCAATTAAGCATTTCAGTCAACTGTTCAGTCTTATTATGAATATCAAGAAGTTTGGTCGTTTTGAGTTCGTGTCAGATCAGCAGAGAATTGTGATAAAAAACAAGCCGGGAATAGGACATGGAAATTTTGATATTCAAAATAAAACATTGATTAATGTCGCCAGAGCTGTTAATGACGCGAAATTTGTTACGAACATTCATCTGACGGACACACTACAAAAAGAAATACTTAATTTTAGAGTGGAAGCCGAAAAATTTTTTAGAGGATTAGAAAATCGGATTCCGTCTGCTTTTTTAACTAAACTTAACGATCTAAAAGGTAACGTTTCAAGTGATATTGAAGCCTGCCGCACAACCAACACTCAATATACAAATTAATTAATAGCAAAGGTAAAGACTTACTTTAACAAATTTACTGAACTGCAAACATATATAAATTTGAAATTACAAGAAGCACATGATCAACTCAGCAGCATATTAAGAAACTTTCCATACCGTTAAATAAATTAACAGTCATATCGGTACCTGCATCGAAACACAACAAACAAGACGATACAATTCGCGATTAAACATGTGTAAGCAGCAGATTGTGAAGGAGTTCCACAAACCTGTTAGGAAAAATTTCCACCGTCGTCGAATAATAATCAAGGGCTTCGGCAATCTTTGGCAAGGAGACTTGGCTGAATTTCAAACTTATGCCGAGAAGAATGATGGATTTGTTAGTGATAAATGCTTTTTCCAAGGTTTTGTAGACGCGAGCATTAAAATAAAAGATGCAAGTGTAGTAACCGAAGCATTGAAATCTATTCTTAGTAAAGATGGCGGTAAGCGAAAACCTAAAAATTTACAAACAGGCGAGGCCAAGGAGTTTTATAATCGAAAATTTAAATCTCTAATGAAATTATTCGACATCAATCACTATTCAACGTACAGGACGATTAAGGCCGCCATTGTAGAGCAAACAATCCGAACAATAAAACGTGCGTTGTATATAAAATTTCACATAAATGGAAATTTTAAATGGATAGATATTTTGGATAATGTGACTGCTGAATATAACAACCGAAAGCAAAGAACAATAGGGTGCGAGCCTGCAAGTGTAGCACTTCAAACCAATATAGATCATGTTTATAAGCGCATTAAAGTATTTAAAAGACACCACCGTTTCAAAGTTAAACAAGTGGTTCGCATTTCGAAACAAAAAAGGAATTTTTGATCGCGGGTTTTGCCCTAATTGGTCGGCTGAGTTGTTCCGATTATCAAAGGTCCAAATTACGGAGCCAGTTACGTATAAATTAGTTGATACGGAGGGCGAACCTGTACTGGTGCTTTTTATGAGTTTGAACTTCAAAAAACAAAGTATCCGGATGTTACTTGATGGAGAAGATTCTAAAACGTCGACTGCGAGATGGGATCGAATTAGTGAAGTGGGTTGGATTTAAAACCCCTACTTGGGAGAAAGAAACAAATATTTTTATGTAATTTTATAAGATGAGATACTGTAAATATTTAATTGTGAACTTGTTCTTGTTTATTTAAGATATCTATGTAGCTTATTAGCAGATTTCTAAATAAAAGATAAAATTCGAAAATGTAAATTACAATATAATATTTACCTAATTAGTAATAAATTTATGAAATATAATTTGAATATAAAATGTTCTTAAATTAGCATGATGGAATGGATTCAAAAACACAGTTTGTACTCAACATTTTATGACCCTGTTGAATTTTCAATCATTTAAGTTTTAAATGGTAAAAGGATTAAAAATAATTAGGCGTTAATGTAAATTATAGAGGACTAAATGATTACTAATATACTATATAAAATAAATAAAATTATACTCAGTGAAATTAGATACTAATACTAAGTAAACATTTGAAGAGTTAAAATTATTACTAATATACTTTATAAAATAAAAAAAATACTCAATGAAATGAAATAGTAATATTAAGTAAACACTTACAGGATTAAAAAATAATTAGGTGCTAATATAAATTGTGGAGGACTAAATGATTACTAATGTAAGAGGTAAATAAATTAAACTAATTACAATATGATCAGAAAGCCATAGTAAATTATTTGCAGGCATATAAATTTATTAGCAATTACAAAATTTAGATTCGAGTTATACTACTAACTAGCGCCATCCCTCTATTTCAATAATTTCAAGCAGCATATCTAGATTAGCATTGCGATCATCTACCCTATTTACCAGATCTTTATGACCTCAGGCTAATGTTTTCGTCGTACCGGGGATGATATATCTCTTATCATCCCTCGATGACAGGGCAATCTTATTGCGCATTTCGGTACACATATTGTGTAGATGCGATTTAAAATAGGACATCTTTCTAAATATCGTCACATTCTCATTTTCAATTACGGCCTTGTAATAATCTGCTTCATGTAAATCATTTTCTACTACACTTCGCTTTATACCTTTAGCTTTTTTAGCACAAGATCTGACCTCATTCACACAATATGCCTTAACACAGGATTCATAGAAACTAACTATAGGAACGCCCATGTATTCGTCCTTCATCTTACCAACGATAGATATGCTACTCGCAATATTATGAATATTCACAGCTTTGTAATTGGATGTGTCGAACCTATCTGAATACTTTTCAATTTCGTCATAAAAATTGTCTTTCAGTAATTAAACTATCCATGTCCGTGTAGAGTAGGGAAACCTTATCACCATAAACACGTTTCAAAAAATTATAATAAAAATCATAAATTACAGTTTTTGATAGATCTAAAATACTAAATCCGGCATACACCGGTTTATTATATACTACTGATAATTTACCCATTTCTATGGCGATTAAATTTTCAGAAAAAATTGAGTAATTTTTGAAATTAGGTTTGGAAATGTACCTTTCAGCGCCAAATCTTTTACCAATATCTTCGCAATGGCTAATTAATTTTACATCCACTCTTTTATCGACATTCTTCATTGTTTTACCAAATTTCGAGTAACCATCAATTTAAAAAAGTTTTTATCTGATTTATTATTGGCAGTGTCTCTTAAATTAGTATTTAAGTCGATATAACATCTTAACCACTGAGATTGCTTAAATTCTAAAACCATATGGATCTTCGTTAATATTAATTCAGCAGTCAAGCATTGTTTTAAATTGAGATAGTGAATGACGTATTTCGTTTTATTATATAAATTTGGAATTAGTTTTTAATCCTTTATATGGCTAGCTGGTGAAATTTTCGCCTCAGGGCATAGCGGGAGGTCCTTATGGGCATCATGGAGGTTTTCTGAATACTCTAAATCGACTTCAAGAACATATGCAACATCAGATTCATCAGATATATTCTTAAGTCGACACTCTCAATTTCACTCCCTGACATCCAGGTAAAATCAGATTGAAGAAGATACTGACGCATACTATGACCGTATAGATTTGTTGCATCCAGGTACATAATATATGATGAGGGTTTCGAGGGATCAAAATTTGGTATAAATTTGTTATTGGTAATAGAATTCCTTCCTACAGACGTACACTCCTACGAGTACTATTTTTGAAAAAATGAATCATATCTAGGTCAGTTAGTAATTCTAACTGGACCGATGTAGTTTTCAACATGCTGCCGAAACTTAAGCCTGGGGCTGTATAATATTGAGCAGGATCAAGCTGATAATGTTTTAAACATACAAATCTAAAATTCTCCAGAATATCTGATAACCAGAGGACATCAATTTGTAAATAAATATCACTGTATTCGTCTAAAATGTTGCATTCAAATAATTTCCACACAACTATTGCTCTTTGATAGTCTTTCCGAGAAATGTATTCCTCTCTAAGATTGTTATAAAACTGTTCATATGAAGGTAAACGCTCTTCGTTCAATTTTTCAAAACAATCAACATATGAATAGAGAAACACACATTTTTGTCTAGTCAAATTGAATTTTGTATTATTTGAAAAATTTTTTGATTTTAATGCAATGGTTATATTAGTTAAATTTTTACTAAGATTATCTAAAGATGAATTTAGGAATTGAATACTACCCAAGAAGCGTAAATTTAGATGTACCTTCTGTAATTTACCACTTGTATCTTGAAATTCATTAACTAAAATCTGCTTACTAAATGAAATGTATTTTTCTTTATTTTTAGGGATTACATCAATTTTTTCATTATATAGTGACAATTGTTTAATAAAAAGGTATGAGTCGTAACTTGTTAAATTATGGAAAAATATCGGAATGAAATTAGAGACTTTAAAATTTAGATTACAAGCAGAATAAGCCTCCCCCTAAAAAATTCCCATTAAATGACAGTGATCTTTCACTTGACTATCACCTTCGTCAAGGGGTTTTTCACAGATGTGACATGTTGTAGCGTTTTCGAAATTTTGAATTTCTACCTGAGTTAAATCAATCATGGGTTTTGTATGCCCCAAATATTTGTCATTCAATTCTTTAACATCGACTTCTAAACTTGACATGAATTCAAGAGCCGCATCGCGCTCGCAGTAAATTTTGAATTTAGATAAATTATCATCAAACGAGCATTTTATGTAATAAGCGAATGAATGTGGTTCCTATTCTGCGGTTTTAATTGTGAATATAGCATGTGGGTTCGGCTCAACTGCATCAATAGGTTTTAAAATTGATTCTAAATCGGCATAAATTATAAAAGGTACTTTTAATTTTTTTTGATGATATTCAAATTTCATAACATTTGCGGGTACAGTGTTACCTAACTTATCTATCCTAGGCTCATTTGTGGGAACTTTAGTGCATATACGATTGGAATCGAATCTAGAATGCTGCCAAGTTGCTCTGAAGACTTAAAATAAGTTCAGCAACCGTCACAGAAATAGTCAATATGTCCATTATGCGATACTTGGTTTGATCTCGAGAAATTTTTAATCCAGCAATAGTGTGACCCCTCTGATTTAGAAATTAATAATAAATTTATATGCATAGCCTTTTTATTTTGGGAAAAATACAAAGGTCCCACAATTTCGTATTTAATTTTACCATCGAAAAAACTTCCTGAACTCCGTAAACATTGACTGAAACAGGATTTTGACCTTCACATTTAGACATGTCATGGAGTTTATGGGGAAACAGATGTCTTTAAAATTAAATACCTGTGAAAAGTGAGGGTAAGAATTCACCGGTGCGGTTTCCCTTGTGGGTGCAAAAGGTTTATCTCTAAAAATACGATTTTCAGGAATTCCCAACCTACAATAAACAAATATTTTATATTTTATGTACATTAACAGGAATTAACTGCATACCAGGGTTACGTTCAGCAAACTCGGCCATTTTGGTATCGATAGAAGCGAAAAAGGTATTGAGAATATCATTTAAGCCGCTTTAAACGATTTCAAGTCTTAAGTATTTTGCGATTTTAGGTGATTATATGCAAATAACTCCAAATTCATTTTAATTGGCGATAAATCCATTAGCGTCTTTTGAATTATATTCGCCACCTTCTTTTTAATTTCATTCATGAAATCAGGGTAATGTATATGATGATTCTCAGCAATGATTCGATAGCTAGCTATGCGAGACCGAAATGCTGATTGTATATGCATCACACCATCATTACTTTGCAACAAAATGCACATCGCCGTTTTATGTTTATTATTGCGTAAGTGCCTGTAATATGCTCTTCTAGGTATTTCTTCACGACACTCATTGCAGAATATCATTTCGTGGGTAGATGATGCTGTAATCATGGAAATTAATAATCAATGATGAACATAAAATAAAACACATACCTGCATCATGGAAAGTAGTTGCTTGGGACGCTTCAGGCATCTTTGGCTTTTTATTGGGCAGCTGCATCGATTCAGTATCTAAAACAGATGTTATTGAAATATTGTAAGATAATTTGTTAATCAACTTACGGGCTCTTAAAGCACAGCTCAATCTACGATGTCGACTTAGATGACACGATGGCTTAAACATCTTTCCACAAAAAGAACAGGTGAACGTTTTAGCTGTAAACAAAATATTTAAGTAAAATATATTTAAACAAAATGCAGATGAATTATAATAGACTAAACTTTGGATTTAAAACAAAGTACATTGAAATATATTTTAATTTATGTTTCTAAAATTGATATAATGTATGAATTTAACTATTGAATAAATAGGGATACTTTTAAATAAATATACCTACCAAAATATTTTTAAAATAAATATTTCAAAAATACTGAAGCAGAGTTGTTACTTGAAAAGTATGCGTTCGCTCACGTTGAATATCAAAGTAAAACAGAAAAAGTAACCTCGATGCATTATTGTTAATTAAAACTCAATCATTCGGCATTCTAATACATCTTTTCTCAAAATTGAAAGCTAGTACACTTCAATGTCTTATATGTTATCTTTTTCTATCCTCCATTCACAGAATATTTCCCATTCCTTAATTCAGAAATGTTGAAACATGTTATAAGCGCGTCTAAATATCTTACGACTTTGGTCGCTTATTTGAAAACACCCGGTATATACTTCCGCGTAGTATTAATAAAATCCAACTGGTAAAGTGCCAATATTAGTTTTGCGTCAAAACTGCTTTTTAACCTTATAAATAATATAATTCCATTTTACGAACAATTACGAAAAGCTCAAAATCCTACGTTACATTTTATAAAAATTAGGAGCATTCTTTTAAATAAACATACATATTCAACATATTGAAGGTCAACAAGTTTTAAAATATACATTGACCCTTCTCGTCTTCCTCCCTTCAATTTCAAGGAGAAAGACTTCACTTCACGAGTACCGCTAGTATCGAAAATAAGTAAAGCGGCGTTCTTTTATAGTGCGCGTCGTCAGAATATTCAAAAGAATAGTTGAGAAGTACCTGTATATCGATTTAAGGGGTTAAGTTAGTATCCACTTAATCTATTTCCGCCTAGGACGAATTTCTAGAAAAGGTTCGATTCCAACTCCCTATCAATTGGAACCCAAGGGGTTAATCCTGATAATGTTGTATTGCATATACGATTAAGTGAATATCTCCGAGAGTAACGCAATGTTCAGATCACCAAGTAAGTGATAAATTCCGTTAATTGACTTTCGTCAATTTTTATCCCTCGCTAAATTATTCCGCCTAGGGCAAATCATATGATCACGTAGAACTACCGGACAAGTGTGTAAGACTATAACTAAAAGACTAACATTTGTGAATGTTTAATACTTTATAATATTTAGGGTCATTACGGTCAACTTCTTTTGTTCATTTTAGATTATTTTAATTTTAGTAACACAAGGGCCTCTTGATTTAGAAATAGTACATAACTGTTCTCGTTAATTACAAGTGGGAGAACCTGTAATTTCTTAATTGTATGACCTACGTTTTACTGTTCATTATATTCAATTTTTAAGTACAGATTTTATTTTATTACATGTAGACATGTCGTGATAACCTATACTTTCTTTCAGTTATCATCTGTAACACTTAATTAGTTTAGATAATCCGTCGTAATTCTACCTGATCGAGAGTGAAACCCACCGACATGCATAGAAAGGACTAAGTTAATGTATGTATGTACTAACGTAACCCTAGGTAAAAGAATTGGAGATCGGTCTCTTTGTTTTCCGAACTATCAATTATCCGTTATTTATTATTAAAGATAAAGTGGCGCCTTTATCCGCGACTATCTTACCCTTATTCATGATTAATTATTGACTTTTGAACACCTACGCAAGAAATCCTGAATGCTAACTTCCCTAAATTTCATGTAATCGTAAAACCTACCCCAATGTCCACTGTGGTGGGCGGAACGAACAAGTTTATTCAGGGAATTACCAATTTTAACAACTGCAGGGGCGTAGGAGCAAAAAAGGATCGTTATAATGTATAATGTCACGTAGACACGGAAAAATAATTATATTTATGGAATATCCTTAACGATCTGCCCCTAAATATTAAGACTGGTTTCATTGTATTTTGAAGTTTCATGCATTTTATTCAATTTGTTCTTTCAAATCTAACGGAATACAGTTTTACTAATAATTTATAATCAGTTAACTTAAATAAATTGTAGTTACAATAAAAACTAAGGATTTAGTTTAAATTAATAAATGTTGAAGGGTGTATTTACAATTCATGAGAGCGTGAAATTATTTACAGTTACATCGATATAAGATAAAAACTACGTTGCAGATTTGTTTTAATAAAAAATTACTTACACTTTCAGCAAAATAAGGTAAAATTAAGAATTTATAAGATCTACAGCGTAAAACACATTTTATTCAAGTTAAATATATTCAAGTTTAATTGTTTTTAAATACATGCTTTAAAAATAAAATTTTACATTTTCTTCATCTAAAACTTATTGCAAACTAGATACATTTTATTCAAGTTAAATATTTGGCCCTTGTAAAATTTTCCAATTTGGGACAAGTAATTAATTATCTTAAATGATACGTAATACAAAACCATCATAACTGTGTTTACCATATATTTTAATTCACACCAAATTGGATTGTAGCATTAAATCTTTAAGTTATTCTTGTAGCCACAATCTATTACATAAGCACATATTTTATTGTAGTATAATTTGTTTAAAATTTAACCCAAAGGGGGCCTCTTGAAAATTATATTACGCCTTAGTCCATACTTGTTTACTTGTTGCTCTGCCATAAAAATTCCGAGAAATTGACAGTGAAAGGTGTAAACAACATAATATACAGGAAGTTCCAATTCAAACATCAATATATAGGATGATCATATATTAATATCCAGATACACAACCTTTCGACCGCATATTTGTAAACCATCATCAGGTAATACCAAAATCCCTAGAAATAAAAGATGGCCGACAAAATTAACTAGATTTCCCTCAAATTAAAATATTCCCGCCACCAAATCAAAGATAGCGATCATTAAAATCCAATATGGCTGCCAAAATTCAAATGTTCCCGTCAAAATCTGGAGCAATTCCCTAGATTCCGCCCTAAAATTCCCCAGATTTCCCCAGAATTACAAGATGACCGCTGCGTTAAATTCTCTATTTTGATTCAATCCGCCATTTATTTTGCCGCGCTCTGTATATTTATTTTGACGGGCCCCATATATAAATTTTGGCGCACCCTGTATATCAATGTCGACGCACCCTCTATATCAATGTTAACGCATCCTGTATATAAAATGTTGAGATGGGGATTAAAGTGTTGGGGGGATGGTCTAGAATCTACTATTTTACACTACTGCTATCATAAGCGAAAATATCGACTTTCTCGAGATCGTTGATTGGAGAATTCCGAAATGCAATACCTGTAAACGGTTACTTATACGACCAATATTTTACCGTAGTATCATGTGATTTTAAGTTTTTCGGTGTAAAGTTGACTGAATATTAGAAAATCTTTATAGCTTACTATGATAGATGCCCGATTGTTCAGTAAGGATAGCAGTAAAAAATTTCTTAGCGAAAATACTGGTATTAATCATTCTAAAAAAACCCAATACATGTGTATGCAAACATTTTGTAAAAATTAATTATATATTAATTTATTACACGAATTAAAACCCATCAATAAAGGGTGAAAAATCTGGTGTGAGGCAACACATGACTTTCTCTTACGTATATAGATATGCAAATAGTGTCCATAAATGGTCAAATTATTATTTACGTTTATTTTGAAAACGATAATTATAAGGTCACCCATCTAATTAACTTGCCATGCCAAACACTGCTTACTCCGGGGATTAGTTCAGGTATAAGATCATTATAGGCGTAAGAAACGTAGTAAGTTTTAAAAAATCGTTATAGTCGTTTTCGAGAAAATCGCAAAAAAACCTAAAAATCGCAAGAATAAACTGACACTTCCGGTTATTATATTTTAACAAAATTCTTAGTAGGACGTGTCAGGAAGGTACTAAATTCAAATGTAAAGTTTCACTTTTCTACGACGCGACATTTAGTTTTCGAGCTACATTGCCACATACATACTGTCACGAGCTCGCCTTTGTCTTTGATTTATTCTACATTAATTTTAGTATGTACATTTGGTACGCCCTGTATATAGGTACTTAAAATTTCGTTTTTGATGTTTCTGTGTGTGTACATTAGTAAATAATTCTTTTTCTTATATTAATATTCCAGGAATGAAGCTCGAGACAATTAATAAACCTAATTCCGGAATTCATTAAATTCAGTTTTTTAATCCGATAGGTGTTGCCATCTAGTGGCAGAATTTGGGAACGTTAAATTCGTTGATTAAAATACATTTTCTTATCTAACACTTGTGCTTCGACTTTTGTTAAGATACTAACGGGCAAGGTGTCGACTTTTCTTCGTTGCCGTAATGTAGAAACAA
>JAHWXV010432538.1:0-10316 GCA_024586415.1 Phrixothrix hirtus
CCCACCCCCCCCCCCATATTGAGTCAAGTTTATCCGTGTATTTAAAATCGCTCTAGATATCTTGCAATTTTAAAATAAATGCAAATGTAATAGTTATTTGTATCACAAGGCCAGAAAGTTAGCTTTTGCGAGTACAAGTATGTTTACAAATTACGAGTATTTGCAGAAGTCTTTCTGGACGTGTGATACACAATTTTTTGTGGCGACTTTTGTATAATCTTGGTATATAAAAACGATTTTTCAAAATGAACTATTTTTTAGTACCAACTGTTTTAATGTATACGCATTTTAGGAATTTTAGTAATTTAAGGTTGAAACGAACAAGGTTGGCATACTTATAAGCAAAAATATAACATTAACCTATAAAATCAATTTATGTTAGTTATCATTCAGGAATATGGTTATTAATCGTTTGGGTATTTATAAAGTTAAAGTTAAAATTATTAAACTGTGATTGTATTACGTAAAATAACCTAAAAATGTATTTCTTCTGCCAAGGTGACAACTATTTAGTGAGAAATATGGTGACATTTTTAGTTATATTTTTGGCAGACTCGGCCTGCAAAGGCTAGTTAGTAACTTTGTTGCCGGCCTAGGCTTGCAAACAATAACTTTCTGGCCGCAAATGACAATCAGAAAATCGACATTTATGGTCAGAGGCACAAAAAATTAATTTTCTATTTGTTTTAAACTTTAAAATATTGTCCTATTATTTAGCGGATTTATATTTCAAATTTACGGAGTATACACAACAAATATTTTTAATTTTAAAATCTATCAGTGTGTTTGTTACGTTGGAGTAGTTATTAAAGCTAATGTTTTTTATAAAATAGAATATCTATTTATATTTTTCAGATAATTAAAACTTTAATTAGAAAAGTTTATTACTTTGTTGTATTTATTAGGTGAATATAAGTATTTATTATATAATTTGCCCTGTAATTTGCCACGTCTTTCATTTAGAAATTATATAATTAACTAGGATTACCGCCAATTTTTGTCTAATAATCCTAGATATCAGCTAGGAATTAGAAATTGTAACTCCATTTGTTTCCAATGAAAATACAAACCACAATTATTATTTTTAAAAATGAAATATTTGAAGAATTCATAAAGCCTAATCTATATAGTAATTCCCTAATATTGGTATTTCGTAGTTTATATATGGATTTATCTAAGTGATGCAAACAAAATGTAAATGCCCTCTAAAACATTGTCTTTTAAACAAATTTAGAACTTAAAAATAACATCTCTAGGAATAACAGAGTTTAGGGATTCAATGCGTAAAAGTATAATTGACAATGATTGAAGAGCACCGACGTATAAGCGTTAGGACTTGAAGAATTTTGAATATAAGACGATTGAGCGCTCCACGGTAGACGTATTCATTCATTTAAGATCTTCAGTATTCGTTACGTAAAAAATAATGCTGGGTTGATATTTTACTATTTTGTAATTATAATAGTATTTCACTTGTCCATTTAGGTTAAAACGAATTTTGTAACTAAAATTCGTTACTGGTCAGTGAAATGGTAGATGCCTACGACAAAAAATGCTTAATTTGTAAAGCTTTGTTAATATAATAAGCTGTTTGAAGGGAGTCTGTTGAAATTATTAGGAAACATCAATTCGATTCTAAGTAGTACAAATTTTTAGATACATGCTTCTTATATACACCACGCTAAAACTACAAAAAGGTGTCTGTGAGCAGGATAAGAAAAATTTTAGCATGTTCCTTTTGAACTTAGAGAAAATTCAATATACAGGGTGTCCTTAAAATAAGACGCATTACGGTAACAATAGATACATCTTAGTATGCATATCAAAATACTATTATAAACCAGGTGTCTAAATTGCATATTTTTCGAAGTATTTGAAATTAAAGCAATTGGCCAGCTGTAAGTCTCTAGCAACAGAATGACGGGAATGTTCTCAGCTGATTATTAAATACCCATAAATATATAGAATCAATAATCACCGTTGATCTTCCTCCTTAAAATTTTTAGTGGTCTTTTCATTGTGCACATTTACCGTTTCTTTAAAATAATAACGAGTTTTTTACTTTATAAATACCATTTTCGCTGCATTTGTACTATAAAAAGAAAACATTTTTTAAGTAACTTCAACTTTTAAAAATGTTCTACATTGTTTTTAGTTGTTTTAATAGGATGTTAAAATTTACACAAAATTGATAAACAATCTCTGAGCTAATTTAATAAAAGTATTTTAAACATACACATTTTGATAAATCTCGTAATATTATTAATATTTGCATGCCATTGCGTTGTATATAATTTAAATTTTGTGAAAATAATTCTAATAAAAATAGTAAATAAGCTACAAGCAAATTTGGCGTAACTTGTTTGCAGTAATACGTACATTTTATACAAACTAATGTGGACCAAACAAGCTTTAGTTTTATATATATATATAGATACATACCTTCTAAAACTAAAACTTATCAATTTTAAATATTCAAGAGAAATATTTTTTATAGTTAATTCATAAATAATTTATAATTAATAAGCAATAGTTTTTTAGAAGGAAGTAAGTTTAGGCGAATTAAAAGAATACGTTCTATTACTTCTTATTAAAACATCTCACAATCATGAACTTGAATAGTAAACGTAATATGATATTTTGTAAACAGAAACAAAGTGGTATTTACGTTTTTAATTACGTTTTATAGTAAAGCATAGTTAGGATCCTATCTACGATAGACTTTTATACAAAAACCTTACAAAACATTTTTTCGATTTAGGTCTGAGTTCACGAATGGCCTGTGTTCACATGTGCTAAATAATGCGCCTTATATGCTGATTGTAATCATTACTGGTAGTTTACTGCTTAGAATTTATATTATCGGTATCCAGTTGACCCAAGAAAATTTAGATACGCCCTTTTGAACGTTACCTTGAAGTCTTAATTATTTCATTTAAAAATTAAACTATGCATGGTTAAAACGTCATTGCAGCTTTTTTCGTATCATCGTTGCGTAGAACAAAAACTATGATTAATGAACAAGAAATTTGTTTATTTCAAACGAAGAATTTTTGTAAAGTCTTTGCATAAAGTCAAATGTAATTTCTAATAGAATGACAAAAATAATTACTTAATAGTTAAGTAATATAAAAAAAATAGAGTCTATTATAGACTGGAGTTAGTGACAAATTAGGTCAGAAGGGACCGGAACAAAAGTGATTAAATTAATTTTTAATTTATAAACTTAAAAAACTACAACCAAGAATCTTCTGAAAAACTGAAAATTTTATTTGATACCAGATAAAATTTCGTCAGACAACGTAGGAAGAATAAATTAAATAAGCGTGATGGAAGAAAAATTATAGTGTTTAATCAGGTCTTCGCAAATTATTTAAAATGATACACATTTTTATTAAGATTGAACTGCGAATGCAAAAAGTTTCGAAAAAACTATCTAACAGCTCTTACAAATAAGTAGCATATACAATTTTTTTATAATACTAAAAGGACTAAACCACAAAAATTCGGAAGGACAAAATAATGTTGATGGAGTTTTCTAATCATGTTATTGGCGTAGAGGAACGCTAATTAGTAGCTTATAAAACTCAGTTGCAAACTGCAATCAATTGTCTAGAATTAACTGTAGAAAATTTACATTTCGAAATAATTTGTGCTTTAAAATGTTGTAGACGCAAAGTCATGATATTCAACAGATGTGACGTCAAACGGTTCTATAAATACCAAACTTGTTTAACACTAAATTTTAAGCAAAATATTTCTTAGACATTGAAACTAATTATTAGAATTAGTTAATTAGCACGCAACAGTTAAAAATTGATAAACTATATTAATTTACTTGAATTTCTATATCACGTTTGGAAGTAACTTCGACATAAATGAAAACTAATTACACTTTCGCCGCGCCTTTGAACAATCATCCAAACACAACTCACTTACCCATACTCTAATGGGAAGTAAAAATCTATTGATTATCAAATGCTACGATTTCTTTCCATGACAAAGCGGTCATAATTAACCAACATACGTCGCCTTATGACATAAAATTGAAATAAGGCAAAATTTGGAATTTATGAATAGGAGGTGTAAAAATAATGTTGTAAATATTCAATAATTTTAAGTAAAGTTTCGAACTTGAATTTAGGCGAATGAGATGAAATAAAAGAATTAGCTAAAAAAATATCGCTGGCAGTAGAAAACGCTTGTAACATAGATGTAGTTTGATTATTTCAAGTTTCCTTCTCCTTCTGTATTTCCGCTAATGTATCCAGCTATTTAATTAAGTGGCGCTAGGACTATTTTAGATAATAGTCATGCACAGTATTAGTGTTACTTAATATTCTGCACAACAAACCTGTTAATTGTAATTTAACAATTATGTTCAATTTATGTTTGTCCCGTAGTTTCTATTCCTTGATTTTAAATTCAATTGGTTGCGTGCAGTCAATATTTGCCTAAATATCGAACAATTATTTATTTTAAGTTTTGACTACCGCTAGTGGCGCCCGGCGTTGTTAAACTCTATTCCTGAATTAGGACCATTTAACTAGCGAGCATTCGGTTAGTTATTTTCCCACGTTTCCTTTAAACATCGAAATAACCCAATAAACTGAGCTATAATTTGGGTCTTTATAATTCGAAGATAATGAAATATCTTTCGCGGTATAAATTTCAGGAAATGAAGTGATATAATGCTGTTCTGAATTGTAACAATACGTTTAGTAGTGCCACTTGAAAAGTGATTTTGAAACCTCAGATTGTTTTCTTTTCGAAACTTTTACGGGATGTAATTTTGTATATTATTAGTATTTCACCATATGTTTCGTGTTTAATTAAACTCATTATTTCAACCTCTATTATTTAAAGTTTATATCGTGTCTCTTGTTTAATTTAGATCATATTACATCAACCTCTTTCATTACAGTTCCTTACATCGTATTTATTCTGACTTTTTCTGTGTGGCGGTAGTCAACTGCTATGGCTATTAGCATTTAACTCCATATTTTAGGTGCCAACATTTACATTGATTCGATTTTACTCCCTTATCAGAGAAGAATGTATATTTAAAAAATTCCGTCCACTATGCCGGCGATTTGGGACTAATCGTAAGTGTATAATAAGGCAAAAGTTGGAACGAACGCATTTGATTTTACAATTTTACAAAATTTAAGGAATTGCATTGAATGAAATACGAAAATAACCTTTAAAGTTTACTGTCTCATTTATTATATCTATTTCTCTACAAGGACGCTTCTTTTTACCAGATATAACTTCCAATAAGGGAAAGTAGTTGTAAAAGACTTCCACATTATGTACTTTTAGTTATATTTGACTAGCGCAGTGTTTTGTTTCATCACAAGTCACAGAAGACTTCCTCATCTTCATTCAGATATTGAGATAAGAACTCTTGATATACATTTTCTGCGTTTCTTTTTATTGCTTCGGTTTGTATACGAAGGATCAATTTTAACCAAAAATTTTGTGTAATCTGTGAGATGTTGCGTGTTGCGACGTTTCCCTTTGAATGATTCTTGGACTGTATGAGTTTATCAATCTTTTCCTTACGTGTGCTCAAATGGAATGCTCGCTTCAATTCCCATCACACAATTCAATCTTGACTGGGTCGCAATTTTTGCACTTTTTAACCCAATTACATGCATTATTCAAATTTCCACAAACAACCTGGAGGTATCGGTGAATACTAATTGTACCAACGCTTTCAACAGCGAGAAATTTTATTACAGTGATAAATTCTACTCAAGCCTAGTAATTCCTTCTAACTTTGATGTTGCACTCTAACGCATTCTTTATGCTATTATAAAATCACTAAAATGAACACACATATAATCAGAAAATATTGCAATTTAATTGCATTCAGATATAACAATTAAATAGTGAAAGCATAAAGTTACATTTAGATTTCCAAGACGCCCCGCCGTTGATGTAAACATCACCGGATTAAGGCTGGTTGAGGCCCCGGGCGCAGATATAAAATCAAATTTGGCGCTGTTAAAAAAAAGTATAAAGTTGGGGTTTCACGGGTCCAGGGCGCGTGCTCAGTGCGTTCGGCGTTAACTCCTGGATGGAAATTACCCATTTAGCAGTTGCTTCAAATTTTGACTGAATTTAGGTTTAAGCAAACAATCCCAACAATTTCAAGTCATAATAAAAATATTTGAGCATGCCAATGCTCACAATTTGTTCTTAATATAGTAACTCCTTTACCTATTTTAATATTCGCTTTGAATTGCTCTTGTTTGACAAATTGCTAATTAAATATTATTCAGAAATACTGTTTAAAACAAAAAAAATCATTTTAGAAGATATTTTAAAGAAATTTAGAATATATCTTGTGAGACTATGTGTAAATTGCATTACTTGTTCCTATGATAAAAATGTATCCTTCATATTAAATGGGAAAGGTTAGTACTGACCGCTTTAATGTCAACTTCCGACTTTTGCTTTCAATAGGAAATAGATTTTTTCATCTATAGAATTGTACAATGTATCCAAAAACGTAATTCCAGGTTTAGTAAAAATTTTTAGTCGATCAATTTGTCTTTTGAATGCATTTTGCTTATTGACAAATACTTACACTTGAAAATTGGTAGTTAATTCCTTCAGTACCTTAAGACAACTTTTTACTCTTTTATTTATGCGTCACATTTCGTGGGTTGAAATTACAGCAATCGATCGTTTTTAATTACAATAACAAATAAAAGTTGTTGCTAAGTAAAATAGATAAGACATGAATACATTTAATGAATACTTCAAGTACTTATGCAATTTGAGGAACTATAAAATTGCTTACAATTTAATTTATAAGTCAAGGTTATTGTGATGCGAGATTAAATTTTTTAAGTTAATACACAATGAAAAATTTTATAGTAATCCTTTAGATGTAGTAATTTAAAATGTAAAACGCAGAGAAAGTCAATTCCTCACAATTTATTTTCACGTTAAAGATGTGTATTTTATTCTTTCAGTAGACATGCATATTTAAAACGCTTCGTATGTGCATAGGTTCATTTTTACAAGTACTACGTACAACTCATTATGATGGCCTTTAGTGCAACACTCATGCATTTATTTTTATAAATATTTGAGTTTTAAATTTAAAAACCAAATGCAAGTATTGTTTAATAATGCAATTGATTATTAACATAATTTATTGAGATACTTTGAATTCTAAATTATATATGTATTTTAAGTTTAGGAAAAATATTCTTTTCAACTACTATATTACATCTATAGGCTACAGGAATGTCTTCCAACATAAGTGGTAAAAGATGTAATTCTCGTCTGTCAATGTTTGGTTATCCTCTGTTTCACAACTAGCGTTGATTTCCGAGGCATCGGTCAAACAAACTTTTTTGTAGTGCCCGTATGTATTTTGTTTCATAATGGAGTATATCAGTTTTGGGTCCTTCAAATATTAATATAGATGTATCTTTTTTAAATGATAGCATTCATTAATTTTAAGACAACTTTTGAAATAGTTATTATCGTATAGTACTTAAAAATACTTGCAATAACAATTTAATCTCTAAATTAATTACTTTAACTGTACTAAAAGCTCTTTTTAAATTGTCTAAGTAGATTAGGCAATTAAATTGGATGGTTATCAAAATAAAGAACAGCTGAATTCATATTGTGAGGAAACTCGTCTATTTTCTGTATGTGAACGATTGTTTTGTTTCACTATTTATACGTTATTTATTTAGTGTCATACATCACTTCGGGATGGTCTTTTTTGTAGTCTTGATTTTAATTAAATAAATTAAATTCGATATGTTTTTAATGTTACAATACAATTAATTCTAACTATTTTACAATTACTCATTTCAGATATAGAAATTTTGTCAAAATCGAGAACATTGTAACAAACTTGCAAGTTATTTAATTATTTATTTTGACTTCCTAATCAATAACACTTTATAATTAATTGTACTGTTATGCGTATTTATTTTTTTTCTAGTTATTTTAAATATGAACTAACCTGCTGTATGATTCAAATTTATATTAAAATTAAACATTGAGAATATTCCAGAAAAGTCTAGACAGCTTGACTATTTTCTCGCTGTATAGTTTGACAATTTTCATTGTTAATTTTGTTACCACGTATAGGGTGATCTGAATAAGTTGACGATAGTTTGATTTACCGCCAAAATAAAATATTTTAAAGGTTGGTAACCCGATCTTCGTACCTAAAACTTATTTGTTTAATACCAGTGTAGGAAAAGTAACAAGTACAAATTATTGAAAAAATAATTGTCGGGCTTTAAAAGTCACCAAAATACTAATTAGCGCCCCTCAAACAGTCTTCGGCCATTTTGGATCATTTGATATATAAAAGAATTACTTGAAATATGCCAGTAAATCAAGAAGTTAGGTTTTGTGTTATACGAGGGCGGTCTGATTAATCAGGTAATTAACATAGAAATTGCGCCATCATCTACGCATATGTGACATTTATCAAATCTATCATATGTTATAAGACAGCTGTCAAAGTTTCAGCCAAATACGTCGCGTCCTTTGTCTCTTACAGTTGTTTAAAGTAAACGTCTTACGTTGTTTTGTGAATATGGACAAAAGAGGATTTCATGCTGTGACTAAACACTTCCATATCGCCGGGGAAAAACCCAAAGAGATTAAAAGAGAGTTAAATAATGTTTACGGCGAATCTGCGCCATTATTTAAGACAGTTTCATTCTGGGTGAATGAATTTAAACGTGGCCATACGAGTACCGAAGATGAAACAAGATCAGGACTTCTGAAAGAGGCTACCACTGACGAAATGACCACCAAAGTTCATAATCTTGTTTTAAATGATCGTCAATTAAAGTTGCGTGTAATAGCAGACACTATAGGTATATCTAAAGAACGTGTTGGTCATATCTTACATGAACACTTGGGTATGAGAAAGCTGTCACACTAACTGTGGACCAGAAACGAATGCGCTTAACAACTTCTGAGTACTGTTTTCCCTTTTTAAGCATAATCCCGCCAAATTTTTGCATCAATTTATTACCACTATACATCATTATACCCACGAAAGAAAAATTCAATCCAAACAATGGGTAGAAGCCGGTTGCAGTGCATCGAAGAAAGCAAAAGTGGTTTCATCAGCTAACAAGGTTATGACCACCGTATTTTAGGATGCTCGGGGTGTTATCTTTATAGATTATCTGCAAAACAATCAGGAATGAGTACTGCGCGTCGTTATTGGACCAGCTGATTGAAAAATAAAGAAAAACGACCGCATTTGGCAAGAAAGACAGTGTTATTTCACCATGATAATGCACCATCTCATTCATCGAACATTGCCACGGTAAAATTAGTTGAATTACGATTCCAAATACTTCGTCATGCACCTTATAGTCCAGATTTAGCTCAATCTGATTTTTCCTTGTTTCCAAACTAAAAAATGTCTAAGTGGAAAGAGATTTTCATGTAATGAGCAAGTGATTGTAGAAATAAATGATTATTTTGAGGCGTTTGATTCGTCCTATTATAGTAAAGGCATTAGACGACTTGAACATCGTTGGAACGATTCCATCGAGTTAAAAGGGGGCAATGTCGAAAAATAAATGTAAAAGATTTGAATAAAGTACTTTCTTTTGTATTATTCACATTAGTTTTCAGACTACCCTCATAATTTATTGTAGGTATAAAAGTGATTTTATTACAGTAATTGTCAGAACAATTTTTTGAAATTCTTCGTATTACTTATTAAAGAATTGGTTAAAAATATTTAAAGGTTATTCTATTGTACGCATTTTTAAAAAGCTTGTAAATGGTTTTATTCGAAAAACGAAACTAATTGGCTAATAAATCAAGTACATAGTAAAAAATAATCTCCAAGCAGTTAATACGAGACAGAGTCAGTAATTACACCACAAATTGGTATTTGGAAACTAAATACCAGTAATGAGTTCTGAAGATATCATTAGCTGACAGTAATAATGCCTCCTGATAAGTGATTGTGATAATTGGTTTAATTTATGTCATGATTACTGAGAGTTGATCAAGGAACGTACGTCTTGGTGCACCACTAACAACCTGCAACATATTTTTCCTCATCTTTAACCAAAATATTCAAGACTGTATTCTGCGTATGAAAGGTTATGCTTAAGGTTTTGGGTTATTAATTCATTTTGAAAGGCGACGTAAACTGGCGGAACTTTGTAATCTATATTATTAACATAATCAAACTTTTTATCATAAACCTTCTGTACTTCGTTTTTACCCGTTTGCACCATCTATGGATTCGCTTATACTTCAGAGCTTGTAAAGATACTGGGGGGGGGGGGGGG
>JAHWXV010432589.1:0-14547 GCA_024586415.1 Phrixothrix hirtus
CTAAGTTCAAAATGAAAGTCTAATTGGGTAATAACTATTTATCTATGGCTAAAGAAATGGCTTATTTAGCATACACAAAAACAACAGGACACAAAATGTTGCAGGTAAACTTCTCCGGCTCTTGAATGTGGCCTAATTCAAAAGGTACGGGGAAGACTGATCAATCTACTATAAACTAAAATTATCGTCTAAATATACTAGTCACCGTCAACACAGATATGCACCCATAGGTTGGACACGAATTATGACTTGACAGGCTCCCCTCGCAACGAGAAGGTTTAAGCCTGGCCTCTACAATAGTTGGTAGCCGGGACTATAAGTTAAACTGGATTTTCGCGGATATACGTTGACATTTCACTTACGCCCTTTACAGGCAAACACTAGGGAAGCAAAAAAACAATGTGGTAATAAGTATCTTAGTCTTAGTCGACGCTTCACCGGGTTACTCGCTTACCCACAACCAACATCGTTAGTCGTGATTTTTATAGGTTCCTGTACATGCCCAATGAAGCTGTAAACGGGGTGAAAAAAGAAATCTACTATTCGAATTCTCAAGCCTAGTATTCCGCCACACTACACTTGCGAAAACCTTACTCACCCGGACACCTCAAAAGAAGAAAATCACTCACACGACCGAATCTTTCATGTATGACCTACGCGCGTTTGACTGCCCCAATGCGGTGTTCTCGCGACGAGTTAGTACCAATTATACACCGTCGAAATCTACAAGAGTAAAATCGCCTATAGCTGTCAATTTACTTTATTACATATTTTTCAATCGTCTCGGAGAGTATAAAAACTCATCTCTCGTGTTTTATCCGACAAAAAACTCTACTTATTTATTTTTTTTCCGTTGTCCTGCCAACCACACAGTTACTAGGGAACATACAGCGGCAAATTTAAAAATTTTGTTTATTAGGCGCGGAACACCAACAAAACCTGACAACCTTAAGAACCAAGCAAGCTAGCGCAATCCGGTTTTTTGCAAACGATTCGACGTGCTTTAAAGTGAATTCCTGTTACTTCATTCGGGGTCAACCGGAAGATAATCTAACTTTTTCTTATAAAAATCCTCATATACTTTTTGCATATTTTAATGTCTTAGTGATGAGTTCAGCAAGTATGGATAGCCTTTAATTTGTACTGGAGACTTTACAAGTATCTTTTGTTTTAATTAATAAACAGGGCATATTTTAAGTGTTAGAAATGGGCAGGCAACGGTCACAGTATCCGTTGACATAACAACAAAATAATACAGCTGACTGATCCATTCTAACGTGTGCCAAAGTAATTTGTTAAGGTTCCCTGTGGCTTGGCACCCGAACCGCCAGTTTACATATGTATAATTGTTTATAAAATATTTTAATTAACTGTCTTAATGACAGTTTTGTTGTTTTTCTGAGGCTTTTGGGATGTGGAAGCTCCCTTTGCTCTCATGGCGTCAACTGCTATAGCCTCTAGTAGATTTAGCTAACTTCTAATATATTATTGAAATCAGTTTTTATAACCTTTACGCTTGTGTAAATTTACCCAGCAGTACTTTGTTTTAAATTAACAACCCATCATCGTTATACTGTTAAATAAATTAACGTAGTAATAACTAAACTTTATTTTACTGCAGGCATTGTTTTAATAAGTGATGTGAGCATTATAGAAATAAGTTAAAAGTATTAGTTTTTGTAATTGAGTCAATGTTTACCTAAACGTTGTAAACTTTTACGAGTATTAGATTTATTCTTTTTCAAATAAGATTTATCTTTTTTTTCCTTGTTTTAAATTTGTTACTTTATTTAAAATAAATCCTATGATTTAATTAACATAATGTTCTTTCGTGCACGAATCAGGCACAGCCAACAATTTCGCAATATTTAATTTTATTTGTTACAATTAACACGTGTCTATTTATTTTAAGCATAGATATACAGGCTGTCTCAAATATATGGGCATCCTATCTCAGAGTAACTAATGCTGCTATGTAAAGCCCAAATTTGGCAAAATAAAAACGTCAAACGTAATAAAAAAGTTTTCATGATTTTTTTATTCGTTTAATTCTAGCATATTACGGACCTGTATTACGGAATTGAAATCAAGTTGAACATAATATGTACTGTATGGATTACCCAAGAATGTTTATTTTATTAAGCACGTATGTACAGTGCCACCAAGCTTAAAAACGCCCCGGAAAATATGCGAACTAAAAATAATAACAAACGGCAGCAACCAATCATATCGCTGTATTTAAAAATGTACATTCTGCGTCAAATCTAATTTTAAAGCCGTTTGACATTTTGTACGTGCATTAAAACTTTCTTATTTTATATTTTTTCTTGCATTTTACGATCTATTTAAACCAAATAGTGTTTCAAAACGCCAGTAATGTTCTCCTAAATTTTAATATTAGTGATCTCACGTTGTTTTATTACATTGTTGCATTAAGTAAATATTGGTTTCTATAATAAAAGGCAAAATGTTAGTATTTTTCACTACGAATGTACATGATGAACTATTAGCTCCCTCAGCCGCGCCACTCAAGGATGCTTTAAGCTTGGTGGCACTGTATGTACATACAAACATTATGTAGAAGAGTGACCTAAAAAAATCATTTTTAATTTTGTGCTAAATATAGTTTCACACAATAAAATTACCAGATTATTATTTTAAATTTTATTTTCAAAATAATTGTTTAATTTTAATTGTCTAATAATCTGGAATCTGCGAGTTCCGTCATTTTCTTCTAATATTGTAAGTAAATCTGACGATTATTTAAAAATTGCATTTTAACAAAACAATATTTATTACACACATTACACACAATTGAATTTATTGTTTTGTTAAACCTTTCACAATAGTAATTTATAAAAGTGCCTCAATGAGAATTCAAATTCACTTGCAGTTTACAGTAGTTCAATATTTTTCCCTTCGGTAGGTTAACAAGCCTCTAATCGACACAAAAAATTACCCTGACTCATAATAAACAATCCGACTCTCTACGAAATTATTTAGTAGTAGCGAAAATCGGTTCCCACAAATCTTCATTCTCAATTGGATTAATATACATGGCATTTTTATATAACTCTATAAAAAGCCATCTTGTGTATAATTGTCTTGTTCGACAAATATTAGAATAACACATATATACATTAATTGTTCTTGTAATGTAAACATTTTAAGAATGCGTATCATAAGATAGACATATACTACACCGATATCAACACGGATTATTCGTCGGCACGGTGGGTCAAAACTACTGTGATAACTTACAGGGCCGGATTTAATTATTAATATTTCTTAAACCGTGCATTTTAGAAACAAATTTTATAAACTGTCTACAGTTTTCATAATACTGCTTATTTTTGAGGCACCTTGTATATTTACCTAGGCGATCGTCTCGTATACCTGTCCGGTAGGTCCAAAATAAAGCACGGAAATGTGCTCGAGTTTCTAAAGCGTAAAGCAGTGTGCAATTCACTTGAACAGAATACATGGCATATTTTGAAGAATTCCGTTGGCATTTGATTAGGTTCTCCAGGGGTCCAATTTAATCAGAAACAGCCAGTTTAGTTTACAAGGTCTCACCCAACGGAAATGTTCCTTATAGATGAATATTATCTATAAATTTAAATATCGCTTTCTGGTCTGATTTTACGAATTTTCAAACCTTGTTTATCGAGACTTACTGCCAATTACTATAGTATATATCACCCAATGCTTCAGTTAGCGCCCTCTTTCCTTTATTATAACTACCTTCTCAATTCTTAAAAACTGAATTATTGACACAATCGCCATTTTTGCGCAGATACAGCTTTAACTGCAGATTAGTCACGTGCGTTCGCCATATATATATATATATATATATATATATGTATATGAAATACTTTCAACTTCTGAAATTGAAACAATTACTGTGTAATAGAATAAACAAACTACGGGTACATAATAGTTCGTTTACAAATTTAGCAATCATGTGCTTTATTTGTTAAGCTTATATATAATTCTAATAGTGATTCTGAATACATTTCTAATTTCTATGAATACTTGCTTTAAAATCAAAATTCTAGGTGTGTTATTTTTTAATTTTAGGACGTTAGTATTTATTACTTCACTTCGCTTGCCAAATTCATATTTCACATATTACATCTATTTTTTATCATTTTATCGTTATTTAAGTTGGGTTTTATTGTCATATATTAAACTACCAATTTATCGCTTTGTAGGCCACAGTTGTTTTAAAAATTGAGAAACTTGCTTTTATGCTCATAGAAGTTTTAAGAAAAAAGAAACGCGGTAAAATAATTTAGTTTGCATAAAATTCCATTTATTTAACTGTTTCGAACTTCGTAAAATAAAGCATGTATATACAATAATTAATAAGCAGTAAGCAATTTTAGAGTCAAGTTAGTCAGCAATAATAAGTAACATAGTCAAAACGTAAACAGTTGTACACAAAAAGGTTATGATTCATGTAACTCATAAATGTGTTTAAAAATAGGAAAATTACGGAAATCGTACTTTGGACATGTTTAAAAACAAATAGAAATAAGATGTAAATAACTTACAACAATTTTATGAATGAAAAATATTGAAATGTGCTATAAAAGTATTTGAGGTTAAACTTTAAAGATTATCCTAGTGTCCCAGTTTTAAAATAGTGATGCAGACGTGGGCGCTCACCGTAAATAAAGTGAACATTTATTAACAGTAAACTAATATTTATGTATAAAATTACCTGGAAACCGATATCGTACGACATGTGACCAAGTGTGCATATGATATGAACAATTATCTCTCTTAAGAGAGAAAATGGTCTTTTTTCAATTTTTCATAAATATGTAAAAGTAAACGCTCGGTACCTACACTAAATTACAGCAGTGATTCCATCAATTTTTGCCCATTCCAATCACCTTAAAGGGCTTCAAATAAAACGGTTACTTTCCAAAATAGATAAAACAACATATATATTTTGTCTTGTCTATTGCTGGCGTTTGAACTTGTATCATCACTTTAAAAAACAATGAAATAGTTGAATTCAGCGTAGGTGGAAAAATGTTCACCAGAAATTTAAATTTACGTCATATAATTAAATATGAAAATAAGAATAATTGCAAATAGCCAATTATTAAAATTTATTGGGACTGATTACCGGAAGGCCGAATTTTAAAAATTCGTGCGACGTCATGTTTCTTTAAGTTAAAATGTTACTATAATTCACAAATTTGAATATTAAAAAAGCAGTGATTCAAAGAAAATAGTGTTTTTGTTATTTTACAGTGAAAGTTAAACCAAGCGAGATGTAGCGAATTATAACTATCAGCACAAAACAATATGTTTTAAACCACTGAAAGTTGTACATTTCTCATTAGATGAAGATCAAGGTCAGCATATAAATCTGAAGCTACAGGTTAGGTATCTTCTTTTTATTTGTTTGTTTAATTGATAACGTGGAGTGGGGCAAGAACGAAAATCGTGTTGCTGTTATTCCATTGTACAAATGTGGTAAATTACCAAGTGAAATTTACGATCTCTTAAAAAATTCACCATGGCAGGAAATTTATTTATCAAACAATACAGAGGTACAACGAACTTTGCTCTGTTGAAGGTAGGAGGTCACGTACACCCAGAACACCAGCAACCATTCAAGCAGTAGCAGAACGAATTCGCCGAAATCTACCTGCAAGCAGAAAATCATGGCACAGCAAATGAAGATTCCGAAAAGCACAATGTCGCACATTATAAAACAAGACTTTAAACTTTGTGCTTACGATGTTTTTGAAAGAAATAAGGAAGGTTAGATCAAAATGCACATAACGGCCACTGTTAGGATACTGTTTCCAGATGAGAAAATGTTTACGGTTGCAGAAAAATTTAATCGTCAAAATGTCCACGTGTATGCCCACAACTTTTGAGAATCTTCAGTCAAAATTCCCAAAGATGAATGAGGACACTATCCTGCATCAGTGATAACGCTTCATTTTGTAAACATGGGGTTAAAAGATAGGTTGCAAATGATCCACCGAATATTTTGAAACCAGTTGTGAAGCGTCTGAGTGATACTTAGAAAATATTGGATAAATCAGCAAGATTCAGCACTCGCACATAAAGCGAAAACTAGCTGCAAATTTATCAGATTTTATTGCTACTGAAGACTGGCCTTCTGGAAGTCCAGACCTCAACCCTTTGGACTACCGCTTGTGAAATGTTTTAGAGCAGAATGTACTCTAAATCTTACATCAAATCAAGTCACTGAAGGCAGATTTATTGCAAGCAAATGATACGTGCTGCAATCGGCGAGTCGTCGGAACGTTTAAAGAAGTGTACAAAGGGCAAAGGTGGCCACTTTGAATAAAAGTTGTAGAATTTAGTTACTAAAGCACTAATCTTCAAAATAAAATTATCTTTTTGTTTACGCCGTTATTTTTTCTTGGGACAGAACATATCACGACTAGGTATATAGACTTCAAACTTAATTTAGGATTTTTTACGATGTTTTGTGGTTGACTTTCCGACGTGCAAATTCCTTTGGCCTTTGGCTTTAACTGCTATAATCATTTCGCCAATTCTGCTAGACTTTTACTAAACCTGGAGTTCTATCGCTAGCAGGAATTTTTAACATGCCAAACATCACATTGACACGTCCTACGATTTTACTTCCTTATCCGAAAAGGTTAAAAAATTTACCAGACTGGAACAGGTTTGAACCCGCGTTCAATGGACGTAGAAGCTAACTCGCTAACCGCTATACCAATCTAGGCCGGCACATCGATTATAATAACTTATTTTTAATTTAGGACAACCAGGATCTTTTATTGTTTAGTAATCTCAGTTCTATAGAATTCATACTAGTTCCGTTAAATAATCTACGAAGGCAACTTTCAGTATTTATATTCTTAAATTTGTTGGACACCAAATTTAAATATTATTATAAAACATAAGTTTTAATAGGGTTTGTATAACTTTCATCCCAAAAAAAAATTCACTATCTAAATTTTAAAATTTTCTCGCCTCATTTATATAGTAGCGCAATATGTGTATGAGGCAAAGCCGTTAATTTGAATTTCAAGGCTTAGCAGTAATCAATCAAACAAACATGAACCGGGATTATACCGCCATTTTGTAGCAATTTTTAATCGCAAAATCTAAACTGACAAAATTAAGTAAAAATGCTTTCTTAATAATTGTAATTCTGGTGGTCTGTTTACAAAACTTTCCTTTTGGCTGCAATTCTTAAACGGGCATTTTAACATACAAATACAATTTATTTTATTGGGTTAAACCGCCATTTTGGCGAAAATATACCCCGAATGAAACGCGCTAATTTAGTATATGCAGACTTAAAGCAAACTCTTACGAAGCGGTACCCAGATGTTATAAATCAAATGTGTTAGAATTGCGAATTTTCGCGCAAAATACTTTAAATTTGAATTTAGGTTTATTAATAA
Source organism: Phrixothrix hirtus (assembly GCA_024586415.1). Taxonomy (NCBI): domain Eukaryota; kingdom Metazoa; phylum Arthropoda; class Insecta; order Coleoptera; family Phengodidae; genus Phrixothrix; species Phrixothrix hirtus. The sequence goes on from JAHWXV010432589.1 coordinate 7,437, forward strand.
AATAATTAATAAAACATGGGTAAAAAAGCGAAAAAGCACCTAAACAAGCAAAGCAAACGTTAAACGTTTACCTAAAAAAAGCCTATTCTGTTCCTAAAATAAACAATGTCAGATTAATCTTACTTCTTCCTTAATTCTTCGAATCCTTTAAAATGCTGGTTTCTTTGTATTACTTAATGTTGTCTAATACCTCTGCCTAGTAACTTTATGTACATTGATTTTATTGCTACTCTCTTTATTTAGGGCGCCACTTATTTTAGAAACAATAGCTTATGTATACCTTCCAAGACGTACTTGGACTATTGTAAAAATTACATCTTATTTGTTAACTGCTGAACTATCAAAATATTCTGAGCTATAACTTAATCATTAAATAAAATGGTTATAAAACTTAATTCATAAATGTTATAGCCACAAGTTACAATACTCCTCTAAGAGCTATATTTATCCAAAGCTGCCTTTTGTTTTAACGTTAATGTGATGTTGTAAACGTCCCTCATATGCTTTTAGTTTTTATATTTAAACTTTGTACAATGAGTCTTAGGAATTGATTTTTGATAGCATGACCTTGCAGCATTCGAGCTATTGTTGTCTAATTTTTTGGATCTTACTGTAATTACCTGAATATTCCAAATAATTCTCATTTCTACTCTTTTTTCATTATTTGCCATTGCGTTTACTTGAAAAAATTAACTTCAGACCTTCAGGGCTCGTTCTGATTACGAATTTAGGCTTTTATGACACCAAAGTGGGTTCCCAGCTAGCAAAATGTAGTCTCCGACCGAAGTTTAACTCCACGAATGATTAATTCGATAGTCAAATAAAATTTAATTAAATATAGCTACAAATTGGATGTATTCGACAACTTGTGAGGCTCACTAAAGATCAAAAGTACAATGATTTATAATAATTTGACATAATGTCAAATTCAGGCTAAATAACTTTAGTTTGACCTTAACATAAATACAGGGTGTTTCAGATATTATGACATTCCTTTTAAGGGCTGTAAGTAGACCCTACAGACACCCCAATAAACGTAAAATTCAAAAAATACGAATACAAAAGTCCTTTTTTTCTAATTATGTACAACGAGCCGCCTATGGTTACATTCAGACTAAAACTGGTAAATCATTCATAAAATTATAACTGACTACATAACAGTATCAATTTACAATAACATACACTCCGTGTAGCAGGCACATTTCGATTGGTTTACTACTTACATAAATGAAAGAATTAAGAAATGATGTATACAATTTTTTTAACAATTTTGAAGAAGTTATTTATAAATAACTGATAATAATAAAAATAGAGTTTAGTCATGCATCATTCTAAAAAAGGTGTTTAAATGTAAAGACAGCTTAAGCAATTATTTATTAACATTTTTTAATTTTACACCTAAAACTAAATTTTCATTTCTGAAATTGCTTAAAATAAAAATGCTTTAAACACTTTGGCAAGTTTTAGATTTTTCTACTTGGTTTTGTAACAGTATTCAGAGGAATGGCACAATAATTTGCCTAATTCAAATCAAAGATTGTTTTATACGCTGTTTCAATTCGATTATCTTAAAAATTTCAGTCACATTATTACAAATTCCTTTAGTATCATTTTTGTGAACTACAAATAATTAAAAATGTTATAAGTATGTTAATTCGCTTACAGATTTATTTCTCTTAATCTAATTTTTCATTTTACAATTGAATCATACCTCTGTAAGTACTTTATTATTATAGACCTATGCACAATTTTATTAACATAAGTGCACCAATCGGTTAAACACGGTGTAGATGGGCACAATTTGCGATTTAGTTTTTATTATTAAAACACTGGTTAGACAACGAAATGTATCTAGTAACTGACGTAATTGGCATAATTTCATTGATCAAAATATGGGTCACTGACATTTACAAAGGTATATCATTTTACAGTCTTGTTTTTATGCGCCTGCTTCGAAAGTTTAAATAAACACGTACAATTCTGCTCTACTACGGAAATATTTATTTAGTGAGAAACACTTACTGGATTATATTTGTATATTTGAAAGCATGTACATAGTCGACTCGTCATTATTAAAAATAAGATATTTTTAGTATTCGTATTTTAATTTTACGCTTATTGGGGTGTCTATAGGACCTGCTTTCATCCCTAAAAAGGAATGTCATATTATCTTAAACACCCGGTATAAGAGATGCATTCAAGTTTTAAAGTCTCCTAATTTATTTTGAAAAAATATGGTGTGGGACATTGTAGAACTTTTTCTTACGTATTATAGATATACCAATAATGTCCACAAAGAATGAAAACATTGTTTACGTTTATTTTGAGAGCGATCGCCCATCCAAGTTACTGGGCACGCAAAACGCTACTTAACTCCGGAGATTTTCCTCGATAACTCACTTGAACGAATTTTCTTGGAGAAACCGAACAGTTTGCGTAAAAGAGCATTATCGGTGTAAGAAACTCGGAAAGTTTTAAATAATCGGTAGAACCCTTTTTGAGAAAATCGGGGAAAAAGCAAGAAATGACAAGAGTAAAGACTCATTTCCGATTAGCTGATTCTAATCAAAATGTTGCAGTTGCATGTCCGAGTTGATACAAAATTAAATATAAAATTTGGGTGATCTACGCCTGTTTGTTTCCGAGGTAGTCTGTTCAGACACAGACACAGACCAATTTCTAAAAACATGATTTTCGGACTCAGGGGACCCCAAAACGTGCATTTCCGCTAAAATTTCGACACGGAAAATTTTGGGCGGAAACAATACTTCCTTTTTTACCTATATTTTATATACGGTAAGATAAAATAAAAAATGCTCACACTAGAAAAGTGAAACTGCAATAATTTCTCAACATTATCGCACTGTACACCAGTTGCGTGTGCGGCGCAAACGTTTCTTTAGGAATATGTGGTGTTCGCTTGATAATCGCTGATGTAACAGTTGTGTGATCACAAAGAGTGTCCTTCGGTGTTGGAAAAGACAAAAATTTGCTAAGTGCAAAATCAGGTAATACGGAGGGTTCAAAGTTGTCGCAAAACGGACACCATCAGTTGCACGTTCTATCGGTGCCATAATCAGATGTCCTATTCGCGCAATCAGCTCATCCGATGCTGCACTCAATTGTCGAACCTAAACGTCGCCATCTTCAGTATCTAAAACACGTTCGCCACTCAATGACGTTAGCAAATCGGACAGCGCGTCGTTGGACTTGTCCAACCCAACGAAAAAAAAATTAGGAGAGCTTAGTTTGTAGAACACCAGTCTAATTAACAGGAGTACTTGGGTTCGATCTTCAGCCGAAGACTCAATTTTTTTGTATATTTCTCATTTAAAAATAAAATATTAATTGAAATACGAGTTTATAATAATCATGAATGATTAATTCAAGAATTGAATAACACCGTTTATTTATTTTATGTGGTAGATAACGAATACACTATACGAAAAATTGAATTGACGTTTCACTAATGATATAATTTGTAACCATGGCAACGCTAATTATTCGAATTGACAGGAACTATGCAAGGTAACCATGGATCAATGAATTGTATTAGATTATATACATGAGCACTCATTTGTGTATCTAAAACAAATAAATGCTTATAAACATAAATAATCGGTGAACAAGTACCATAAATAGCTTATTTTCGAAAGCTAGATATTTTTTCGTTTAGCGCCATCTGTTATTTATTTCACTGAATAACTTTTTGAAAGAAAAGTTTTTCATGTTATTATGTAATGTGTGATTAATATAAATCTTATGATTATCATTTTTAAATGATGATTTCTCGTAAGAGAAATTCTCATTTAGTGTTTTTATTTTATATCCAGATGTATTTCCAGTTATTTCCGTCAATTAATTATTAATCTACAGTGGTGATGCAATTATCTGTATTTGATATTTCGATGTAAAGACTATTTTATTGTTACTTGTATATGGCAAAAGCGTTATAGGTACGCCGCTGACTATTGCAAGTTTGCAGTAACCAAAACAGCAAATTAAAAAGAAATCAATGTAGCCAATGACGTCGGTAGGTTATAGTTTACTGTTTGTTCTTTCATTTGCTTTCGCAAACAAAAGGGAGTGGAACAATCTATGTTCGTATAACATAATAGAAGCTTTCTTTAGCTGATAGAAAAGTAGATAAAAAAATTGGCACTCCCAAAATTAAGCATAAAAATAGTAACAGCACAATAAATTAAAAGAAGGGCAAATCTTGTCGTTTAATCATCTGAAGTTAGACATGCGATATGTTTATTTACCGTAAATTTTCCTGGGAAATAGCTTACGGATTTATTTTGATGTTCTGTTATCGACGACAGATTTATTTATTTACAGAGGCAGATCCTGATTTAAGTAGCAGATAAGTTAACATATTTATATTAGACAAATTTCTTAATTTGATTAAGAATTTTCTTGGCATAGATTGTTATTTTTTATGAGAGTGTGGATATGTACTCACTTATATTAATTTTCTCCACTTTAAATTTATAGCGATATAAAAAGTGTTTTAATGATGGAACAGTTATTTCTGAACATAATTTTTCTAAATCCGCCTTTATTATGCACTCGGAGAACACAATTTTTTAAAAATGCCTAAAAATTATTTTTTATTAAAATTTAAACTGCGGGTGGGTTATTTTATTGATAATTTTCTCCGGCATGCTATATTTACCTCGAAATATGATGTAATGACGTGCCCAACTAAAATTCTTTAATAAACACAAAGAAGAGCGTTTTCGACTTATTTAAGTGAATATTACCGTACAAATTTAAGAGCCAATAGCGTGCGACTTGGTAATATTTTTACCAAATATCCCACGGGTACTAAAATTCCCAGACAATTGTTCTTGCATGGCAATAAGTGATAAATAGTTTTTGTCCAAATACTTTATTCCAAATTAATTTTCACCAATTAAATACAGTTTTTGAAATGTATAATTTGATATATTCTAACATCACAAGATGGCGCACAACAACGTATGAGAATTAAAAGTCGTGTCCCTAACTAACTGAAATTTTAAGAAGAATTTTCTTTATGTCAGTACGTTATTTTTGTTTGCTGAAACACTAGCGGAAATAAGTACAATCAAGTTGTTTGGTTAAAGAGAAAGAATTGAAAGCAATATGGCGTTAGAAGCACAAGAAAACAAACAAAAGCAAAGAAACTGAACTTGTTTTTTACCTGTAATTTCGTTGGAAAAGGTTTATTTATTTATCTTTTCGACTGACCTATTTATAAACAAGCTTAACTAAATATGAAGTTTCATTAATAGATTTTCATGTTCTATAAAAGGTAACATTGATCAAAGGAGCTTTTATAGCCAATGCAGAAATAGCAAATGTATCGGAAAATTTGATTCGATGTTAACAGAGCCATAATGATGGGATAATTATTTTATAAACACATAAAATAAACTCATTTTACATTTCGCTCGATCTATAAGATACCGGATGATCCATAAGTACGTTCAAGCCCCCGCATTTTACAAAATAAATAAGTGCCTTCACGTGACGCAAGATAAAACAAAGAAGCGAAGAAGAGAATCACATTAACATTACAACACGGTGTGGACAATTTTTGGTCAGTCTTGATTTCGCCAGAAAAATTTGCTCAACTTGTCTCCGGTGTTGAAAATATACTAATTAAATTAAAATAAACTAGATATATTTGCTTAGAAATTGTTAATGTTGAAAACACACAATGCCAAGACAGGAAACCGTTTCCTAAATCCAAGGAAAACGGACCGAGAAAACCTTAAGAATATCTAAAATGACATGTTCATATTAGCCGACAAAAAATCTCAAGTTAAGGAAATGCAAATGTACACATCGTAACATATTTCAAAAAAAGTGCAACGGCACCATTTGAAAATAAGCAAACGTGGCTAGTTAAACTAACCGAGGGAAAAAGTTGTCATGGTAACGCAAGATCAGACACCTCCAAATTTAGCTTTTCTTGCTGAGTTCTCGGTTTGAAAAGTTAATTGTTCTTAGAGCTTTCCATGACGAGTTCCTAGTAAGTCAAAGACAAACAAGACTACTTTAGATCGTAACCGTGAAGAAGAACACTTCTACATTGAGCATCCAACGATTTGAAATGGTTCAATAAAGTGCCACGCGTTTTAATTTCAATATTGTTCTATTATTATTTATTAAGGTGTTTAAATATTTAAAATCAAGGGGAAACCCAGTGTTGGAACGATATTAAGATTACTTATGATGTTTATATTGGACGAGAAAAAGCGTGATCTCAGCCAGTTTTATAAAAAGGTAAATTCCCTAAGATTGGAAGTTATCCCATAAAATGATGTAGAAGGGGGTTGACTATAAAAGAGATTCGAAACTAAAAATCTTTATCTTCGATGTCTTTAATCTGTTGACGTCTATCTTTGGGCTTCTTGAATTGGCATTGGCATCTGTCCGTATAATCAAATTTATGTGTTGTCAGTCGTTAGTTAGCGATTGATTAGTTAAAGAATTATTGCACGTGATTGTGAATTAAAGTTATTTAGAGCGAGTACTGATCGTTGTCGTAAGGACGGAAATTAGCGACCGACTTACCCGAATTAATTATCGGATTGGAACCATTAAATAGAACTGCCGTTAATTAGTACTTATTACACCGTCAGTTGCGGTGAAGTATATTTTTATAACTATATAAATGGTAATCTAATAGCTAAATTAAAAGTCGATCATTTGTCGCAAAATTACTTAACGTGCAAAAACTAAAATTGAGTATTTCGAAACAATTCGTTAGCTACAAGTAAGCCAACTTTGCTTGCTAACGCTCTTTGAAGTTACAAAGAACGAACAATTTCAAATTCTATAAGTGCATAGATAAAAGACAATTCATTCTTATTTATTGGAAGATGGACAAAAAAGGGCATGCTGTCAACAGCTGTCAAAGTTGCAAAGTCATCAACCGCTTGCGTTCATATTCGCCAATTTGAGAGCGGAGGTAAAAGAACTGACCGGTATTGAAGTTTTTACATACTGTTTACACCAAGGTATTGTAACAAAAATTAGAAACAGTAAATGGAAAATTCTAGAATCATCTAGAATGTTTTCTTTATAATAAAATAGATGATGTAATCAGCAAATGACT
>JAHWXV010432625.1:0-16697 GCA_024586415.1 Phrixothrix hirtus
AAGTTACGGCAGAATTTGTAATAAATTTAGTAAGAGAAGATTTGCCTACCTATCGAAATTGTAAATGTTTACCTGTTTCTGTGGATATTCAAGTACTTGCAACAATTACATATTTTAGTAAGAGAAGCTATCAAGATGATGCAGGTAAAGGTTATACATACATACATGCAACAGTGTTATGTTATATTTTAAATTTATGCTTTTCCAATCTGCACTCAGCTGAACTACATGTAATTCATCAATCGACATTCCATAGAATTATAAAAAGGCTAGTTGCAGCATTTTCTCGACATCGAGAACAATTTATTAAATTTCCTAAAACTATTGTTTTCTATTAGCCCTAAATATAAATTTAATTTTTAAAAATCAAGTTGCAGAAAAAGAATATTTATCAGAACCTATCTGTTAAACGAATTTGATATACATAAATTCAATCTTGCCATATCGAACTTTCTATTTAAAGGCAAACTAGTATTAAAGAGGTTTAAAAATGGTTATGCATTGGATAGAGTTAACATCATCTTAGTAGCCACTAACTAGTTTTGGTTTAAAGCGCTTTTAAGCGTTTGTCTATGCATAAGGGTGCAAGTTTTGGAAACAAACGCTTTAATTTACTTGGAAACGAGTTTACATGTGTAATTTGTTACATGAAAGTGACGATTTAAGACAACAACAATTTACTTAAATTTTATTACAAGAATAATGATGAAATACAACTTATATAACGGGCTAGAACGCTTCTTGCGCCCCAAAAGTTGCCAAAGATGTTAAATTCCCTGAATTAACTAATGTGCTCCGACCGCCACAGCGGAGGTAGGAGGGTTCTACTTTTGCGATGAAATCGCTTAGACTAAAATTTAGAAACGATTTGCAAGTGTTAAAATTTGAGAAAAAGTCGTAGTTTTTGGGCGCCACCTTATCTTAATATCTTAGCGGTTAGATCTTACAGAAATGAAACGGTAAGGAATCTTATTTCAAATCGAAAGGGTAGGTTCTATCACGGCATACTTACTAGTTAATTACTGACTTAGTGTACGCCACTGGATTGGTATTTTGATCAGCTCACTTAGATGAATACGTGACAATATGTTACTTACTTAACTTAAAATAATTCCCTGAAAGAAAGTATCTGTTAATAAATTTATAGGTGTCTATAATTACAAAAATAAAAGATGCTGTAAGTTGAATACTAAATATAATGATGATCCAGAAAATTGAATGTGTACAGTTATAAGAAATATATTACTCTCATTTAAAAAGTAATTACAGTAAACAATTTATACTCTATAACTACATTCGGGACCCCTGTGCTTTATATAATTTACAAGTAATACTAACTTAGGTAGTACAATCGACACTCTTGTAAAGGACTTATTTTGATAAACAATTAAAAATGAGTAATAAAACCTAGTCTCAATTTGATATTACTATCTGTTACTTTAATCGTCTTTTACTTATGATTTGATCGAATTGATTGTTCCAGTCGTAATCAAATGGCAAATGATAAGAGAGTTTTATTGGATCACTACTTGACCGTAAGTTTATAGTAAAACTTCACTTACGTGTAGACGGAAGTTGACGGTTCCTAATGCGGCATCGGCGTGGTGGCATCAAGGCATCGGTTCCCAATTATATTGTACGTGTAGCGTACTTCACGACATTGTCCTTAACCCTTGATCGGGCATGGGTGAAAAATGAACGTATCCCTGAAAATTCGCCGACAGGCGTCGAATAATGAATTCCCACGAGTCGAATATCTCGATAAAAACGTTAAGCGGGATAACTCTTCATTTATGAACTTTCAGTTCAGTGCACTTGCACCCTCGAAGTATGGAAACGTACACTGCCCTCGCGGTAGTCAACTTTGAACTGCCTGTTAAAAGAAATTTCTCCTTGAACTCGCGGGGAAAAGGAGGCATCAGTGATTAACATCCATTTTTAGAATCGTACACGTTCTCATGGGAAAGATGGCGTTGCGTCTTTAAAACAAAACATGTACTGGGAATTTTGAATATTACTAAGTGTTTTCAAAAATGGATTTACAACTCTAAAATTCTCGTTTACAAATTTAGCTATCAGAATAATACTGGTAGTTTATCAATTGGATTTTATTATTATTGATTCACTTATGAATACCGGGTGTTCCCAAATAAATAACAAATGTTGCAGGAATTTTAGACGCCGGTTACACATGAAGTTGAAACGCGAGGGCAGACATCTTCCGAAATCAGTCTCTTACTTACTAAATTTTGTTTAGATTAGTTTTGAAATCATTATTGATAAATAAAGTCGACTTAAGTAAATGGTTTTTAATTCACAATAATAATAAAGTAATTACATATAGGCGTGAAGGATTATTTGTGTCATTGTGAAATAATTTAAATGTAAGGTAATACATAATGAAAAACAGTCATCTGCCCACAGATGTTTATTTAGATTATAATGTTTGATTATATGCTACCTGCACCAACAATCAAACATAATAATTTAAATAAAAATTTGTCGGTAGACGACTGTTTTTCATTATTTGTTAATCAAGAAATTCACTATAAGGTATGATGAATTCAATATATGTAAGGTAATAAATTCGTAAGATTTTTTCGAGTTGTTGCCCTTCCATTTCAATGCATAAATCAATTCTTCGCTGGAAGTTTCTACGAATTTTAGAGAATATGCTCTCCTTCTATTTAATTACTTCACCATTGTGAATAAAGTGTTGTTTCAGCTCTTTACCGTTATTCATAGGAACCTTATATGCAAGATCTTTTAGGTAACTCCAAAAAAAATCCATCGGATTTAAGTCTGGCGATCTTGGAAGTCATTGCACAAATCAACCGTGTCCAATCCATCACTCAGAAAAATGTTGATTTAAGTGTTCTCTCGGCGCTACTCAGAAATGGGATGGAGCGGTGTCATCTGGCAGCCACATTTCACGCCTTACTTGAAGAAGAACATTATCTAGCAGATTGTGCAACTCATTTCTTAAAAAGTTTAAGTAAACCCCACCATTTAGCCTTTGAGGAAAAAATGCGAATTTGCTAAATGATCGTCGAAAATACCGGTCTACAAATTAAGGAAATACGTATTCTATCACTACATGAGGATCTTCATCGGACCAATAATGTTGATTATGAAGGTTTATTAAGCCCAAATCCGGCTTCATCGGCGAAGAGAATGAAATGTGTGAAATTTGATCGCGTTTATTACGTCTAATGCTCCTGTACAAATTAAGACAAGCCACAGGATTTTCAGGGTTTAGGAATTAAACCTTTTGATAATAAAAAATATGCAGGAGTTCTTCCAAAACATTTCGGAACGTTTTCCTGAGTCGTAACTGATATGATGCTAACGTTAGGGTAATTCTCAATCGCATCCGAAAGGGGAACTTCCGTTTTTGGAGTCCAAGTTCTTTGTGGGCGGCCCACGTCGTGCTGTCTGGTTTTAAATGGATCTATACTCTCCCAATGTTTAATGGATGCGACCTTGGTATTTTTCTCTTCGGAAATGATTTTCTGTACAAACGTCTTGCCCTTAGTACATTTCCTCCAGTCGCATCATAATAATAATGCATGTCACGTAGTTTTGCGCCAGAATAATTATTATTCTTCATCTCATTTTTAATCTCAACGATTTTAAACTTTTGAAAATTGCACGAAATATTATCTATCAAAACTTATAAGCCTTGTGGTAACTCGTTTGCGAGGAAACTAGAGCGTTTGTTTTGAAGGTTTGTTCCTTTTAATTTTGACCATAACAATTTCTCATTAGTTAACGTACGTAAATGTTTAAAATCGTTTTTCTCGCAAACGGTTGATTTTAACGCGTTGCAACAGGGGGACCTTTTAAAACGATTTTGATGTTTGCTATCTAAATTTAGAAAACCATTCAAATAAAAAAGTTCTAAGTCATTCTTCTAAGTTGAAGGACCGTTTAAGCCCTTTGGCATTGGACAATTTGCGTCAAATTAATAAGGTGAAAACAAAGGAAAATCGGCGGGCTTGAAAATATGTCAATAAAAAATTAACTAAAGGAACTTTCTTTCACACCCCGCATCTACGTTAATTTTGGATTTGCGATAAAATGTAATGGGATTTTGTGGCATTAATTTTTCGTATAGAATCGCACTCCGAAATCCTGGCGTATAATTCCGGACACCCGGTATCTAACCAAAATAGTTCCCTAGACTGTAATACTAACATAGGTATTTTCCATCTGTCTACACTTTTATGTTATATGTACTTCGACAGATTGAGTTGATACTACGAAAATGTTTTTAAGTGTAAAATTATTAAACTAATTGCACTGTGTAAAGGGAGTACAATTAAACACAAACCTGATAAGGCTTTATCTTCGCCAGTAGAAATACAAGAAGCAGTTTTTTGGTAATTAACTCTTTACCAAAGAAAAAAAAAATGATATTAGTTTCATTGAAGACTTGACAAACTTACCTCATGCCTGGGGATTGAAACGTTAATGCAAAATAAATTTAATAAGTTGAAATAAAAAAATTATTAGGAGCGAAAACCACAATTGAAGTTTAATGGACACCAAATTTGTACACCTATAAAACAGGTTTGGGAATTAGAATTGGCAGCAATGACAAGTGCAAATTGTAATGGAGACTACATCAATGATTACTCAAATATATTTCATATAACAATACAAAATAATAAATGCGGGGAAGCGCATAAAGTATATTAAATAAAGTCTATAGGATCAGAATAAATAGTGATACAATGCATTTTTAATGACAACCTGAGGGAATAAAAATAAACTATTCCCTGAAAAGGCGGAAGGTTTATTTAGGCCCAAATAAAGTTTTTCTAAGAAAAGAAAGACTAAGTAAACGAATCAAATTAAGCGTAATAAAAACATTTTTGTGAATATTAACTCTTCGTAAATTCTTATTGAATAATAATTTTAAATTTACCTATAAACGCAAGCAAAATTTCCAATACTATCCTGCAAGATTTTACAGATTAATATAAGTTTTATAATAAGAATAAATAACTAATCGTAATGCACTGATAGACGATTTTGTGTGCCGGAAATATGAATATCATGTTTTGCACGTATTCAAACAAATAAAGAAAGCTCATGCCTAAATTTTATTAAAGTTTGATAAAAATGATTTACATCGTTCTACAATTTCAAAACCTGAGGTTTGTTTCCCTAAAAATACAAGTCGTCTGCTTGCATAAATCAGTTTTGGATCAACTAAATGCTACCCATCGTTAAAATTTCAAGGCCTCAATTTTATTTCAAATAAAACCCATTAACGAAGAGGACAAGTTTAAATGTTTTGGAAAATCATTTATTTTTACCATTTCTGGGTAAAGCAGTAAAGAAAAATTAACATAATTGGCAGTTAGAAAAAATTTTGTCCAGGTCGAATGTGAGTCCGCGTCACTGAATAATTTCCCTGTCAAAATTTTAACTTGCTTGGCGGATAAACGTGTTGTTTACCGTCTTCAATAAAAATACTAGTGAAATTCTAGCGTGGATAGACATATGTCCATCCATCTTAAAATCCATAATAAATTAAATATGACCATTGAAACGTTTGTGAGCGTGAACGTAGCAAGGAAAACTTAAACCGGTTACAGTTTTCACTCGCGAGGATCGCAGTTAATTTCAGTGGAGTTGATTTTTGATCTTGGCCGTGATCTCAACTACTGCATCCATAAAACATTTACGCCAAGCTGAGTCGGGCGGAATAAGCGACATTGTGCACGGCGAAACACGTGAAAATTCGAAAGCGTACCAACTTTGTGGGTGTTCTACGTGCATTCCCGTCTCGAGAAGACGGTACAAGGTGTCTACGAAGATTAAAGTTAATTAGATACCGTAGGAGCGGAGTAGCCTGCAGCATATCTGAGGGCATATGTAGCCTAATAAATCGAAGTAGAACACGTGAGTATTTTATGTTCACTTATACCAACAGATTTATTTACAAATTTTTTACTAAACGTGTGATGTCCTGTGATCCTTTACTTGTAGTGATGGTATCTTGAATTAATTCTATCGGGACCTGAAATAAACAAATACCGTTAAGCAATTAATTTGCTGTCAGAAACCACGACACGCAATCAACACCAACGTATTAATTGTTGTTCATAGCTATAATTTTCCTGGTGCCTTAGGCTCTTTTAGTATTAAAAATCATATTTCGACAAATCGTCCAACCAATGTTAAATATTCCCTTACTTGTCTTGCATCGAAATTTTAATTTTAGTTTACTTGTATGCCCTCCTCATTTAGAATAAAATAAACCCATAACAATAATTTTAAAAATTCAAGTAGTTTCATTGCTGTAAATAATACTTAAGGTGAGCTGTTTGAATAAGCAAGTGAAGAATTTACATTATTACAGGCGAGCCCACTGACTCGTTAATGCCTGTTCCTCAAAAACCATCAATAAGATGAAGTAAATTGTGTAAAGCATTTTTAACGTTAAATACTAAGGTTAACAAATGGGTGATTAAGAAAAAAAGTGAAGTATTCTTTATGCAAAATCAGCACATAAACAAGTAGCTAATTTGCAATAAGAACGCAAGATACTTGAGATGAAGATTTAATGCTTATATAAAACCAGTCCGCGGTAAGTCAAAAAGGTCAGACTATAAGCTGGAATTTTAAAATTTCAGTAAATGGTGAGCACAATACAAAAGTGAGGGAGTCAGAAGCAAAATGGTATAAGTGACAAATTTATCAAAAATGGGTAAGTGCATATTTGACTCGACCATGCTATAATCTATTAGAGTCAAAATGTTATAAATGAAATTTGTGATGTCGCCATCTAGCCTATATTTTCAAAACAAAGTCATAATAGAATTCGTTTCGATTGGTGGCAGAATCAGACTCGCGCACTAACACCATTTTGCTTCCAAGGTTATGCAGTTGATTATTATTCCTGCAATCCGATACATGAATGATCTGATTAAACATTCTCAAAACATAGATTCTGTAAATGCAGCTAAGAGAGATTTAGAACTGCACTGCATGGAACGAAACTACAGCATCGTATATTTCTCAAGAAGTTGGCCCGTGTCTGATTAAGGTGAGTGTTTTAAGTTCGCGCATAATTTTTTCAGTATATACAGAAATTATCACATAACCTTCGACATCTCATTGCTTACAGTGACTGCTAAGGAGGTCAAAATTGTTTATGTGTGTTGTACAATGTACAAAACTTGATACTATTGATCACAATTTTTTTGAACCCGGTCACACTTATGGAGTGTGATTGGAATTTTGGTTAAATTGATAAGAATAAACGTAAAATTCCGCAAGTTTTTGTGCCTTCACATTGGCGTGATATTATTACGAACACATCGAAAAATTTTTAATAGAACAGAAAGATTTCGTTTCCTTTTCTCATTTAAATGAAAAAATAAAAGATTCTAAGGAAGACTATAATGGTGAATTTTTATGAGTGGTTTCCTTATACAAAACAAAAGATGTTTAAGTTTAATTTTAAAAGATCATTAAAATCATGGTTTCCTTTTTCAACATCAGAAAATTGTGCAAAGCAGGAAAGACCAGACTTTCAAGTAATCATTGTTCCGCTTAACCCCACTTTATAATGAAATTTTAAAAATTAAATACATTAAATGGAACAGTCTCATGCAATTATTAAATTTTATTCCACTAGCACATCAATACGAACACCTAGACGAACCAAAAAAATTCTACGAAACAGCTATATATTGTGAACAATATCAATGAAGAAGGTGATGTCATTATAGACGATGAGATATTGCTGGAATCTGATTATGACGGATCAAATAAATTCGTGTAATTTTTTTGTGAAATGTTATAATAAAGAAGGTTTTTTTCACTTATATCATTTTAGCACCAAATGGTTATGAAATGTAGAAAAAGTGTAAGTGATTTTTTTCAAAATTTTAGTACCACTAAAATTTTCGTGATATTTTCTAATCGTTATGCCACATAAAACTTAAAACTATGGTTTTACGTATTTTGTAAGTGCTTTCAAGTTTATGCTTAGTTATCTCACAAATAGTTTAATGACACTTATACCATTTTGCTTCTGATCCCCTCAAATAATAAACCTGAATTTGTTGTTAAGTTCGTGCAATTTACCGCAGCAGCATATATCAAAGTATACTGGAAGATTAGAACAACACGAAAGTTACATTAGTTGAATTTGCTCATTTAAAACACAAACTAATAGCTTCAAAAGTACGGTGAATAGCTACAATAGATTACACAATACTATAAGTTACAATATTTGTACGTGTTATCAACAAGTTTGCAATAGAGTTTCTAATAAATATGCCAAACCTATTTATATAAAAATCTGTAGCTAAACAGATTTTTTATATATAAAAATTAATATTTAGGTTGGGTTAATTGAAAGAGAATTTTAAGTGTCAACAACGGCACTACAACTTAATTTTCTCTGTAGAGGTACGAGAAATCTATTGACTAAGATGCACATATCAACGAAGGTCGAGTACAAATATATTGGGATAAATCAATCAAACTGTATGTTAGTTTAGTTAATGGAGATGTGGTTAGATGAATTCCCCCAGGAATTAACCAGTAGTTGTGGTCAAAAGTGCGATCAACATGGCTTCTTTAATTACGCCTACTATATAGCCGAAAATTCAATGTAAACACACCAGTAACATGAATAAATATATACAATTGTGTATACAAAACGACCATATTTGGTGATTTATCTATTTATTTCTTGCGCTACCAACCTTATTTTGCTATGTTGATTGTCGCGTTCTGATATATTTCCTGAAATGTTGTACTTGTCATAGTAACGCTATGACATCAAGCACGTTATAGTATATTACTATACAAGATCGGTAAGTTCCTTATAACAGGTTGACAAAAAATTAAAAAAACGAGACCCAAAGGATTGAGTTTTGGTAATTTTCGAGTACTAAGGCACTTAACAATCGTGTGTCGTACACTACTTTTTGCGCTAACGACAACTATCAACTAATTATAACAATTTGATTTCAAACTGTGCTCTAGTACTAGTGCCGTTATAATTCATAACGTGCTTGTCATCGTGGCGTTACTATGACAGTCACAACAGTTCGGGAAACATATCATAATGTGCAATCAACACAGCCGGTAAATGTACAAAATCACATCGGCAGCGCAAAAAGTTTCATAATGGTACTAGCGCTGCTATGAAACGGAGTAAAGGTTCGACATAAAATTGTTGTAAATATTTGATAGTTGTTGTTAACGCAAAAAATAATGCACAACACACTATCGCTAAGTATAACAAATCTCGAAAATTAGCAAAACGTGGCCCTTTGGGTTTGGTTTTTCTAACTTTATCTGAACCTATTATAAGGCACTTAGCTATCTTGTATCGTAATATACATTTTAAAGCAATTTTGACTGCATTTTTAAACTTTCACAACTTATCACTGCTGATGCAGTAGCAGTAGAGTAAAGATCGATCGCCTCCCCGAATCACGATTTAGATTTATCAAAGTGGCTAGAAGTTAACCAATTTACGGTATCTATGGGTATAAAATTGTAACCAGGAAAAATTATCAGTTTAAATACTAGACTATGTATACACAAGGTGTTTCAGATAATATGACATTCCTTTTAAGGGATGGAAGCAGGCTCTACAGACACCCCAATAAGCGTAAAATTAAAAGAAATACCGACACTAACAATTTTTTTTTTAATAATGACGAGTCCACTATGCACATACTTTCAAATATACAAATATCGTAGAGTAAGGGTTTCTTACTAAATAAGCATTTACGTAGTAGAGCAGAATTGTACGTATTTATTTTAACTTTCGAAGCAGATGCCTAAAACAAGACTGTAAAATGATACACCTTTGTATCTTGATAAATGAAATTATGCCAATTTACGTCATCTACTAGATGCGTTTCGTTGTCTTGCCAGTGATTTAATAATAAAAACTAAGTTGTAAATTGTGCTCATCTACACCGTGTTTAACTGCAGGTGTTTTTGTGTTAATAAAATTGTACACAGGTCTGTGATAGTGAAGTACTTAGAGAGGTGTGATTTAATTAATATGGATTTGAAAACTGAGAAATAAGTGTGTAAGCGAATTAACATACTTTAACATTTTTAATTATTTGTAGTTTCGCAGGAAATTTCACAAAAATATTACTAAAGGAATTTGTAATAATGTAGTTGAAATTTTTAAGACTTTCTAATTGGCCATTTACGTAATTAATTATGTATCGAAGAAAATGTTAGAGAAAACTGTTGTTAAAGTTTTAAAACCTAAGGTAATTAATTACATTAAATATTATCAACAGGATTGTTTTAAAGATATCAAGTATTACAATATTCCCCTAATTTTACTTTTTTAAAATTGCTTTTGAAATAATGTATGAAGCAATGTTTGAATTGAGCAAATTATTGTGCCATTCCTCTGAATACGATTACAAAACCAACTAGAAAAATCTGAAACATGTCAAAGTGTTTAAAACATTTTTATTTTAAGTATAGGATGATGTCACGCAATTTCAAAAATGAAAATCTATTTTTACTTTCTCTTACCTATATGAAATATAAATCTTTTTCGGTCAAAATTTTCGAGGTTCAGTTTTTAGCGGAAATACACGTTTTGTTGTCCATTGAGTCCGAAAAAACATGTTTTTAGGAATTGGTCTGTGTGTGTGTACATGTGTGTGTGTGTGTGTGTGTGTTTGTGTTTGTGCGTGTGTCCTTTTAATTTTAGGTTTATTGGTGTGTGTAGGGTCTACTTACAGCACATAAAAGGTATGTCATATTATCTGAAGCATCCTGTAGAATTACGATTAGAGATTGTAACATGGAAGTTTAAATTCCTCAAGTAACTTATTTCGTTCGGGAAAAAGCACCCGGTATGTATGTCTTTAATGACACTTTATTTCAAGTTCCACATAAAAATGTCTGTTAGCAATAAATGCGGTACTTATTGCTCTAGAGTGTTTGATTGTCTTTGCGTTATTGTTCACCATCGATGCACTTGCAATATTACTACATATACAGTGCTTATCTTGCTCTTTCGAGTACTATTAAATGCCCCCTGCTGTTGCCGCTTATCTGTGCCGCCTTAAAGTCGACGTGTGCCTTGTTTTGTGACAAAACTAAAAATCAAATAAAAATAGACACCGTATTTGTTGGTTGTTCTGACAGTTTTTGTAATTACATCTCAATTTGTTTTTCTGTCAGTTTTCTTTTCTAAAATTAACTAAAGGTGTTTTAGAATAAAAAACCTATTTATTCAGTCTGAGATAATATAGAAAACCTGTCTTTACGGTCTTAGATATACATCACATCTGTCACGTTAACGTGAAATTTTTACTGGAGATGAGTGTTTAGTGTATAGTTTTTGCTCGAGTTCTAATACCGTGAGTTAGCTGCTACCGTTTCCTCGTGAAGGTATTAGATTGGGTCCACTTCTACCACCAGTATCCTGCAGTTACCGTCGCTGTCAGTATCAAGGCGCTTCCGTCTGCTGGGATTCCAGTCGAAACGTAAATATTGACATTTCCTTGTTATTCTGTTCTGTTTGAAATTTATTTAATTAGTTATTGAGTGTACGTTTTGGAACAATTTGTGCGTTAGAATTATGTGTTTAAATAATTTTAATTTAAAATTTTGAAGCCGCTGATTCAGATTTGTATTGATATTTAGTTAAATTTTGTTTGAATATTCGTTAGCTTAATTAATTGTCTCATTGGATTACATGTAAAAGAAAAATTGTTAAGGAACGGTGATCATCAGACCTTTGAATTAATTATTTTGTTCTATGAATACATATATCTTTTAGTGACTATTTAATTATTATTACCTCTGTACATCAGCTTCATTTAGTAAACGACAAAAATATTACGCTTATATAAATTATTTGATTCTTGGTTTCTCTTTCGATAATTATATAATTTATTTACCGACTATTATCTATTTATTTATTATTGCCTCCTCTTCCTCGTTGAATCCCTTTTCAGATGCAGAGCTAGTTAAGAGCCATAGTGTGCTTCAAGGTTCGCTTATTTTACCTTTTTTCTCAGTTACCTATTTAAGTTTTATTCTCATGTTCGTGAACGAACTGGCGTCCAACATATCATACCGTAATCCCGCTTATTTAGGACCACCTTCAGGCTACAAGATATTAAAACATGAATCCAAAAAGATTTAACTAATATTAAATAATGCATTCAAGTTTAAATTAATGTAAATAATATAAAATAGAAACAATTTACGAAAACTTTGTTACTTCATTGTTTTGATATTGAATTTTACTTTTCTCTAAACCTCGAAAACTGTATTTTATTTTAGTATTCATGAAATTCATCCTGTTCTACATATTTATTAAAAATTCTCTTGTTCGATAACAAAAACATTATGTTCATATTTAAAAGTCTTGCTTTAGGTGATTAAATCACATTATGGTAAATAATATTCAAGTGATAAATGTCATTAGTATTTATTAATTCAAATAAAATTTAAAATT
Organism: Phrixothrix hirtus; assembly: GCA_024586415.1. Classification (NCBI taxonomy): domain Eukaryota; kingdom Metazoa; phylum Arthropoda; class Insecta; order Coleoptera; family Phengodidae; genus Phrixothrix; species Phrixothrix hirtus. The sequence goes on from JAHWXV010432625.1 coordinate 12,488, forward strand.
AGCGATCTTAGCGCTACAAGAGGAAATTATTGTCAATACTCAAATGGTGTACAGGATAACTTAATCTTTTCAAGTTATAGAAAGCGGTACAGAATTTAAGCTTTCGCCATGTTAAACGGTATATCAGAATGTTCTTAGCTATTGTTTGAATTTTTAAATAGTTTAATTAGTGACAAAGATTGATTACATATATTGACAGTCGATCTTGGAAAATTAAATGTATACCGGAAAAACAACAAGATTAAATCTCACCCTTCTATGCTATTTTTCAGATCGTAGTGTCGTGAATCCTTAATCTCGTCACTCTGAAATAGGATAAACTTTTCCAGTTTGTTAATGAATCCATTACTGTTTAATTACATTGAATACTGCAGCGTTTTTATCTCCTTTTAAATTTGTTATTTCTACAAACACCATCCGTCCAGTTAAAATTAATTCAAAAGTTACTTCAAATTCTATTATATTATGATTATTAACCAACCCTTGGCTTTATACCATATTATATACACAATTATCAATGCTTAACTTATAATTACTTCAAACTTCGCTATTTATATTATCCATTGTGACTAACGCTTCTATACACGTGCTCGTTCTGAGAGGTGCAAGCCGCATTTAACTTAAAATATTTTCATTTCTAAGAGGCGTGAGTCAGCACGCTTGTGCGTAATCTAACTTTGATCCTTTAGACATAATTCTCTGAAATATAACCGATGTTCGGTGTTACGGTCGCTAGTAAACATTTATTGTTTTAGTGCACTTGTAACTGTGAACCTGTGAGATACGCGCGTGTAGTTGTGTTTGCGCAATTTTATTACGACAATTTGTTATAAGTTAATTAATTATTAGTTAACTTAGTTATCAGTTAATTATCAACGATTTAAAATGCATTCTAAAAACGTGGAAATTCTTCAATCCTTTTTAGAGTCGAATGAAACAGACGATCAAATAGAAGAAAGTGATTCTGAAATAGAAGATATATCTGAAGAAGACGTAGTTGCTAAAAGTGCTAGAGATGCATACGACTAAGATAAAAAGAACCTTTCGAAAGTGATGAAAAAGAGGCTACAAACGATAACATTCTTGTTGGTATGTATATTTCTATCTAAACATTTCCATAGCGATAAAAATACGATTTATTTTGCTAAAGATGGATATAAATAGTATACTAATCCTCCTAAATAATTTAGGACGTCATGCCAAAATATAATTACTCACTTGCCGGGCGTTAGAGGCGTTGCAAGAAATTGTAAAGCAGAATTTGAGTGCTGGAACATTTTTATAACTGAATATTATTGTCAAATACCCAAATCAACATATTCGGAACATGCAAAATAAATTTTCACAACAACATGTCTGCAAGGAAACCACAGTCTGAAATAAAGGCTTTTGTTCGTTTGCTCTACTTAGCAGGCTTGTTGAAAGAAAATCATTTAAACCTGTTGGATTTGTGGTCAACTAACGAAATGGGTGTTGAACTCTTTAAAGTAGTGATGGGCATAAACAGATTTCGTTTTCTTGTAAGATGCCTCAGGTTTGACAATAAAGACGACAGGGACACAAGAAGGAGTATCGACAAATTAGCTACCCTTCGCGAAATATTTGAAATGTTTATTGAAAATTGTCGGAAGTATTACAGTTTGGGGAAGAATGTCACTATCGATGAAATGCTTCTTGATGTCCGAGGGCCTTGTTCATTTCGGCAGTACATGCCGTCAAAGACCAATAATGCCATATATGCCATATGCGATTCTAAATTATTTTATACCAGTAATTTGGAAATATATGCTGGTCTGCAACCTGAAGGGACCTATAGAAGGAGCAACAATGCGCTAGACTTAGTTATGAGATTGACGAAGTATATACATAATACAGGAAGAAACATTATTGCCAATAACTGGTTTTCCAGTATACCGTTGCTTGATAAATTACTAGAAAAACGATTGCCCTATGTTGGTACTATCAGACAAAATAAGCGTGAATTACGTTCAAGTTTTATAAATGCAAAATCTAGACAGTTACACGACAGCATATTTGGATTTAGCAAACAGAAATCCATAGTTTCATACATATCGAAAAAGGGAAAATGCGCTGTTCTCATACCTTCGATGCATTCAGACAAGACCGCTAATTCTACAGAAGAAAAGGAACGATACGAAATCAGGCGTCAATATTGTAGATAAACTATGTACCAGTTATAATATTCCTAGAACAACTAGACGTTTGCCAATGGTTATATTTTATACCATTCTAAATATATGCGGTATTAATTCTTAGGTAATATATATGGCAAATAGCAACAATCTCAACAAAGTAAATCGAAGACAATTTTTGAAAAATTTATTAATGGAATTGGTGAATGAATATTTAAAAGAAAGAGCCACCTACATAGGACGGTATCCGCCTTCCATTAGAAAACATTTAAAACGGAATCAGTTGATTATGCTACTTCGGATTATAGTGAAACAAAACGTCAAAAGTGTGAGCCCCGTTACATACTGTCTAAAAAAAGAATATCCACCCAAAAAAAATGTGACAAAAATGTGACAATGAACAAAACATTGTTCATCTTTGTTTAGAACACTAAAAAATTATGTGAAAATTGTTTGAGGAGCGACTGTAAATAATAAAAAATATGTGTATAATTTTATGTCGAATTGTAGTGATGTTTATTAATAAATATACAGCATTTCTAAAACAGTGCAGATAGGAGAGTATCTCAGAAATGTACTAGTGTATGACGTAATAGATACGGGCGCGTGTAATGAAAGTTTAATAAAATGTAAAATATTCAATCAATAAAAATTAAGATATGAATCTAAATAAATTAAATCCCTACTGACTAACCAGTTTATACCGTGACAATGCTACCTGGGTAGTGACTTCAGTGACCTGACCGGTACATCGGTCGTCAATGGTTTTTCAGGCGTTGTGTGATGGCGTAACTGCCACTAGTTCCTGTGCAATTTTCTTGATCATACCCCATTTCTCATACTTCCGATAGCGTGATTTCGTCCAATTATTGTTTGTGTCCTAATTATTCTCGAACATGTCTCTTCCAGGCTCTCTACGCAATCTTCGACTTCTTCCATGAACAGCCCTTCGATGCTTGCTTGACCGCTTCAAATTCCAATACACTAAGCATTACCGACATCGTTCGGGCAGGCTAATCTAAGTGACTATATTTTTTGTGAACATCGAAGACTATTCATAAACGTTTGTACTCCAAGTTTCTCAATGTTTCTATCTAGCTGGATGCGTTAATCTGACTAACCGTGCAATTCCAGCTGCGACTTCTTGTGAGTTTTCTCCAACCTTTCGACCTCTATTGCTTAATTAGGTCCAGTATACTTGCCGGATATGCTTTGTTTCTATAATGCATTTTCAATTTCGAAATCTGGTAGTCAAAATTGTTTTGTACGTCGCCCGGTATGATTTATAAAATATTAATAACACTGGCCAACACGATTTTTGCTCACTTCAAATTGAGGCCTATTTTTTACTAATTTGGGTGCGCTGATTCCGAAAATCGTATTGGTTTTTACTCATCACGTCAAAATTTTGCGCTATACTATATCTTCCTTTTTGAAGAACCATTAAAAGCCGCAAAGTGTTGACTCTGATATAGAATAAATGAAGTTCAAAATTATAACAATCTATTTATTTAAATACGAAAATTACATACATAAGGAATCAGGCAATATTTAGTAAAAATCGCCAAAGAATTTATAAAAAAATAACAATAAAATTGAACTCATATATTTTAGGGAATAAATTTCCGTTTTTAGCACTGTCTGCTGTACTGTCTATTTTTGCAATCTCTCTGAATCCCCCAACAATAGTCGGCGATCATATGAGTATACCATCGTACATGGTACCCATCTTCCATAATTTTTAAATCTTGATTAAATCTTTCGCCTTGTTCATCGCTTACCGCACCTAAATTTTCGGGAAATCTGTCAAGATGACTGTCGAGGAAATGACGCTTTATACTCATATTGTAACCAAGGCGGTGGAAATTTTTAAACATTTTTTCTCCTAAATCTTTATAATTGCAAGTTTTTTGTTTCCTAAAAAATTGTTGGCAACCATCGTGGATGAAGTCTAGGTCTCTTTGTCAATTTCATTCATAGCGTTGATGAAATTTGGGTCTTTCATTAAAATTCTAATCTGCGGTCCATCGAAAACACCGGCTTTAATTTTTTCGTAA
>JAHWXV010432680.1:0-13742 GCA_024586415.1 Phrixothrix hirtus
AATAATTAAAAATTTTATATAACCATGTGCTAAGATCATTGCTCAATATTCAATAATTATATTTTAGTTCTCAAAAGTTTTGAAATTCTTCACCTTGTTTTTTGCCCATGAAAGAGTTAATGATAAAATGTTTAAAGGGCCTTCTATCAGGATAGATTGTTCTACGAGCAGATGTGTTTTTCAATGTTACACTCAGTCATGAATGGGAAGAACTTAAAAGTTTGCCTATCTAATATGCAAATTCTGAGAAGTTGCCTTTAACAGCAAAAAAGTGATTATAAGGATAGTGTTGTGATACATATGATTTGTGGAGACATAGTTGCATTTAAATTAAGTTAAAGTACTCTGAGTATTATTATTGGAATGCATGTGCATACCTACAAAAGATACAAATTTTCACGATAGTAGAAATAAGCGGAGCAGCTGTTAGTAGTAAATGATATAAAAATTCAAAGCAATGGTCTAATAATACTTTAGGGCAGTGTTTCTCAAAGGGTATAAAGTAAAACTTTTCAAGTATGCCACGAAATGTTTTTTTCTTTGGAAAATGTGCCACGCGAGTGAAAGGATTGAGAAACACTACCCTAGGAATTATTTTGCGGTAATGCATTGGGTGAGTGATAAAAATAAGCTAAATTATATACTTTTATGTATATGATAAATAAAGGCAGAGCCATCTAATATTGAAGTATAGGAATTATTTTGAAATGAAAGATGAAAAAGATTATCGCATAAGTTTACATTCTAAATAAATAGAATTAATAACACAAGTGAAAAGCCAAATGACTGATATTTAAATAAAATTTTGAACATTTACAAGGCCAGTCACCACCAAAAATCACTTAACTTAACAAAAACAAAAGACTGGCATTGCACTAAATGTACTGACAATATAGCTAATTCTGTAACTTTAAATGAAGTCATGGTAGGCACTGTTGCTAATGATACTGAATTTTTAAGCAAAATATTGCAAAGTGTCAAAGTACTACCGACTTTAACAGCAAATGTAGAATTATTATCCAATCAAATTAAGGATATTTCGATTACGTTGAGTTCTATAAATAAGGAGATTACTGCATTGACTGTTAGACAAAGTGAAACATGGTTAATGGACGGCTTACATAGTGGTGAACTATTTGATTTAAATCAATACTCTATTGATAGAAACAATAGACAATTCTTAGTTTCTGATAAGAAAAGAGGCAGCAGGGTTTTGCTCGCAGCCAAATCCAAACATACGTCTGAAGAAATACTAACAAATAGAATTCTTAAAAATTATGAGATTATCTGTATCAAAATTACAATTAATGATATTTTTTCCTTTTATGTTTTAGCTCTATATATAACGAATGCATCCTTGACTAAGTATGAAGTGCTTTTTAACGAAATAATTCAATTAACATTTATATTCACTAGCACTTGCCTTATAGTGGATGACTTTAACTGTTCAGATTTTGACAACAATCATTTAAATAATCAATGTGATAGAACTAGTTTGTTGCCGATAATTAAAAATTTAATTAATTTCATTCATTACTTAGATTTTCATCAGTAATAATTCTATTTTAAATTGTAATGGTAAAACTCTTGATTTAGTTCTAGGTAATTTACAAGATCTCAGTGTAGAAAAAGAGGAGCATGCATTAGTAAAAGAGGATATTTATCATCCTGCACTTGCTAAATTATTTCAATCTGTGTGCTGAAGTCATCACTTCCTTAATAAAGCAGTTGCTGTTAGCCTGTACTAAATTCTATAATTTCATTGTTTTCTAAATCGAACATTGATAATACATGCTTATAACTTAATAAGTATAAATTCAGTTATTAGGTCTTTGAGAATTTTACTATTGGGAAGTTGATTATAAAATTTAGCAATTACAATTTGTTGTGTTTATACATGTCATTAGTGATATCTAAAAGGTATATGCTTTTTATAGCATGATAAGGTAATTTTGTGATATTCTGAACTCAGAAATTTATAAACTCAGTATGGTTACTTTAAATAAATATAAATATTTAGATTACCATTAACTAAATTTATTACAGACTGATCCCATTCAGATTTGACTTGAATAGACTAAATTATGATTTAAGATAAATTTACATTTAATTTGTATAAAATAGTACTTCATTTTATATAAATTTGCATTTCTTGTTAATAATTTTGATTCTAAATTCCCATATTGTATTTACTTTTCTTACATTATAAATTAGATTAGTACTCTATGGTATATCCAAAGACAATGTGCGTTCACAAATACCTGCACCAGTCAAAGTTTTGTATTAAAAGTTTATTAAATCAACCTACATAAGTTATAGTTCTTATTTTGACAAATGTTCTTGCTTTTGAATATCTCACTTGATACTTTTGCCATGATTCAAAGTTTTAAGTTCAATTGCATTAATCAGATGGCACCCTACTTCTTTAAGTGCTAAATTAAAGATACTGTTTTACAGAACTGTGTTTATAAAAAAGTTAATAGCTAATGTACAAACCACCCTGTCTTTACTCAACAAGTTATGTATCTGTATTTATGTAACCTCTAGCTTAGATTTTAATACCATTTTGATTTGTCACAATATGGGACCTGGCATTGTTGTGCAACTTTTTGAACAATAAATAGTGTAATTTTATTTTCAATTTCTCTTTGTGAACAGATAATTTATAACTGGAATAGCCTCAAAGTACATATACAAAACTATACTAGTAGACAATTTTGTCTTCACCTTCATCGGTGATGTTTCATTTACTTATCACTCTACTACTTAGTTTCAAATCACAGCAGTGTAGCCAGGGTTGCTGCACTAAATGATACATTACAATTCAAAAGCCATTTCTAAACATCAATACATCATTATTTCTGTGTGCTAATACTAAGTAAAAAATTTAACAAAGACTAATCTAGCAGTAGCTGAGCTATCATTATGGTCAATTTAAGTTCTTGAATATAACTCTCTTCAATATTAATCTCAATCTGAATGCATTAAATGTTTTCTGCAATTATGTTAATACTAGAATTCCAAAGATGCATTTACTCTTTACTGTCAGCATAGAAACTGTTGTATCGTTTATATATTTGCATCTCCTTTCCAAAACCGTTTTTGTAGTACATATAAAATTTCGATGATTTTAACATCTGTGTTTGTTAAAATTTTACAATAATTCTTGATATTGACTGTTTAAACACCATAATAAAAACTACTTCAATTGCAATAAAATAAAAATTGACCATGCATACCAGTGCCAGAATAACTCACTTTGGGGCCCTAGATATTTTCTTCTTACTGGGCTTCCTCTGGGTAGAAAAGAAGAAGTAATGTTTACATTAGTTAATATTATTCTTATCGCTATAAAAAGAATTATAAATTATCAGAATTAGTTTCAATAAGATGAAACATAAGAGCACATTTTCTTTAGATTTTAGAATAACCATATAAAAAGCAATATATATTTTTGTTTATTTGTTTATTATATGCAGTTGCCCAGCAGAAAAGTAAATTATCTTATTTGCAAATCATTTTCAAAATAGACAGTTTGACCGGGCCCTTCCAAAAACCGGACCCTAGACATTTGTCTCATTTATCTATGCGATAATCTGGCAGTGGGCATGGTATTATTGATCGGGTCCTAGAAATTTGTCTTATTGATGCTGATGCATACATATCTTTTACTCAATGTAATCAAGTCTACCTGTAGAATTTTATACACATAAAAACAGTGTCAGTACATTATAGTTTAGAGTTAAATTGTTGACAACATTTGTAAAATACTTGTGTAACTTAATAAAAAGTAACTGGTGATATACTTAAATTGAATAGTTATACTCTTTTTAAGAAGTCAAAATTAAGGACTCTACAATATCAGATTCGTAATCTACAAATTACTACAGTTGTACAACAAAACATTAATGCAACTGTGCAAATATTTAACAAGTTTCTAAATACCATGCTTAAAAAGTTTATCCCTTTTTTACTTTCTCTTACCCTATATGAAATATAGGTAAAAGAGAAAGTATTGTTTTCGACTTGATTTTTGATGTCGAAATTATAGTGCAATACACGTTTTCGGGTTCCCTGAGTACGAAACTTATGTTTTTAAAAATTGTTCTGTGTGTGTGTGTGTGTCTGTGAACTCCATAGCTCAAAAACCAGAGGTCCCAGAAAAACAAAATTTTATATTTGAATTTCTATCCATCGTCGCACATGACCGCAACATTTTTACTAAAATCGGAAAACCGAAGTGCCACTTTACTCTTGTCAATTTTTGGTTTTTTGAGATTTTTTCAAAATCGACTATAACGATTTTTTTAAAATTTACTATATTTCTTAGAAATTTAATGCACTTTCATATAATCCAGGCGGTTTTTCACAACATTTTCCGGAAGTTGAGTAACCGGAAGTACTGTCGCCGTTAAGTCTGAATAAAATAATTATGAAACTAAAAATGCTAGCTAAATGAAAATTTATATTTAAGGTCACAATCGCCTTAGTGTGCCAAATCAATAATTTGGTTAAAATTGAATAACCGCAAGTACCAGTTTATTTTTGTCATTTTTAAATATTTTACGAATTCTTCGTTTTTCGAGATTTTCTGGAAATCGGCTCCAACGATTTTTTTAAAATTTATTATAATTCTTAGAACTTAAGACGCTTTTATATAGTCTAAGTGATTACTCAGAAAATTTTCCGCAAATCGAGTAACTGAAAGTATTTTAACTGTTAACTCTGAATACAATAACTATGAAACTAAAAGCCCTAGCTAAATGAAAATTTATATGTGAGGTCATAATCGCCTTTGTATGTAAAATCAAAAATTTTGTTAAAATCGAATAATCAGAAGTACCACTTTATTTCTGTCATTTTTAGATATTTTCCGAATTCTCCATTTCCGCTGTTTCCTTGAAATCGGCTATAACGATTTTTTCAAAACTTAGTATATTTCTTAACTACTTAATTTAGGTTTGTATTAAGCCAGGAGTTTCTCTAATAAATTTTTGAAAATTGAGTAACCGGAAGTGATAGGAGTATTAGTTGTGAACAACGTATCTCAAAAAGTAGTGATTATATGAAAATCAAAAACTATATTTGTTTTATATCTTCTATATATGAGACATCAAGAATTTAGTTAAAAGCGAATGACCGAAAGTGCCACTTTATTCTTGCGATTTTTAAGTTTTTTGCGATTTTCTCGAAAACGTTTTTAATAATGTTTTTGAAACTTTTTATGGTTCTTATGTCTTTAACATTCTTTTACATGAACTTAGAGGTTTTCCTAAAAAAAAGCGTTGAAGCGAGTTATCAGAGAAAATCTCTGGAGTTAAGCAGGGTTTTATGTGTCCAGCAATTTAGATGGGTGACCATTACAATTATCGTTCCCAAAATAAACGTAAATAATATTTTAATTGTTTGTTAACATTTGCATATCTGTATATCTATGTACGTAAGAGAAAGTCATATATTGTCTCATGCCAGATTTTATAAATATTCAAAGCAATATATTTTTATAATTTGGCGGAGTTCCAATAGGCAGTCAAAGATAATAATGACAGGACTTTCCTTCGTTGATTATATCAGTTGTGATAATTTTTAAAAATAATTATTTCTTAGTATTATTTGTTGTTAATAACTATGTATGTATGTAAGTACTAGGAACTAGTTAGATTATACATATACACATAATGTATTATCTAAAACGAACTAGTTCCTCGAATAATAAATTTTAATGAATTGTTAATTTATGAAACAGGTCAAATATTTCCATTAGAAAAGCTAACATTTTAAAATTTTGAATAATTCAATTTCATTCTTAAAATGTTATATACCTACAATTAAGACCCAGAACTCAATAACAGTCATATTCGCGTTTTATTGTAAGAGGAGCCCTGCAGTGGAAGATCTTCAGTTGGTGGATTATTTCCCAAAGATCCAGATCGTTACTGAGGAATATTAGGCTAATTTTCACGAGTGCTGGAACGAAAATGTCATTGTTTCATCATGAAAATGCACCTTCCCACATGTTGGTATAGTAAAACTTTTTATATTTAAAACATAAAACAAAATCTGAACTTGGAAATCAAGTTTATGATTCTTTACTACATTACACAAGCTTCAAAAGTAAGTTTAAATCGACTGCGTTGGTATAACCACTGAATTCAAAACGTTGGATGATAATTTTTAATTAATAATTGTTGAATTTTTACTTTGTCTTATTTTATATGAAATATATGTAAATATATACACTAAAACTTTTCAATGTCGAAATTTTAGTGGAAATACACGTTTTTGGATCCCCTGAATATGCAAATCATGTTTTTAAAAATTGGTCTGTGTGTGTCTATAAACCCTATATCTTGAAAACGAAGGCGTAAATAAACAAAATTTTATATTTGTTTGTATCCATCAGGGTACATGACCGCAACAATTTCACAAAAATCGGTTAACCACATGTGCCACTTTACTCTTGTTATTTTTTGGTTCTTTGAGTTTTCTCGAAATCGTCCCTAAGGAACTTTTTTAAATTTACCATATTTTATAGAAATCTAATGCCCTTTCATATAATTTTGGCTATTTCTCAGAAAATTTTTTGTAAATCGAGTAACCGGAAGTACTTTTACCACTTATTAACCCTAAATAAAATAACTATGAAACTAAAAGCCTCAGCTGAATGAAAATTTATATTGTGTGTAAAATCAAGAATTTGGTTAAAATTGAATAAACGAAAGTACCTCTTTATTTCTGTTATTTTTAGATATTTTCCGAATTTTTCATTTTACTCGATTTTCTTGTAATTGGTTCTTAGCTACTTAATTCTGTTTTATATGAATCAAACAGTTTCTCTAATAAACTTTTGAAAATCGAGTAACCGGAAGTATTAAAGTATTAGTTGTGAACAACATATCTTAAAAACTACACATCATATAAAAATTAAAAGATATAATTAAATTTTCTATCTTCCGTACATGGGTCGGCAAGAATTTAGTTAAAATCGAATGACTGGAAGTGCCACTTTATTCTTGTGATTTCTAAGTTTTTTGTTATTTTTTTGAAAATGGTTAGAACAACTTATTTTAATGCTTGCTATGGTTCTTATGTCTTTGATACACTTTTACGCGAGCTTAACGGTTTCTCTCAAAAATTCGTTGAAGCGAGTTATCAGAGATATTTTTTTGGAGTTGAACAGCGTTTCGTGTGTCCAGTAAATGGATGGGTAACCATTCCAATTATCATTCCCAAAATAAACATAAATAATATTTTAATCATTTGTGGAAATTTGCATATTTATATATGTAAGAGGAAGTCGTGCGTTGTTTCACATCAGATTTTTGTTTTATTTTTTATTTAACATGTTTTTTCAATTTTTTATTAGTTCATTAACTTGTTCTTTGTAAAAGTAAAATATGTATCTATTTTTAATCTGTAATTTTTCTATAAAACATTTTAAATATAATTATACAAAGATAAAAGTAGTTGTAAATCAGAAATTTTTTTTAAATACTTAATGATTTTAACAATATTGTCAAAAGGTTAATAACTTATTTTATACTTTTAGAAATAATATTTACTTTCTTAATGTAAAGTTGCCGCTAGCAGCACAGAACAAAAGATTAACTGTATTCAATCCTTTTGTTTCAAAACTATAGTGCCTTGGATCTGTTTTATTGGACGCATGTGTTAAATTATCATACCTATAAAAATTAAATCTTTTTACAAGTTCCTGTAAAACAAAACTTAAACAATATGAACACCTAATATAAATTATGCCATAAGTACTTTACAAAATTGTACATCCCTGCAATTCTTTCCAAGAGCATTGACCAATTACATATCGTAGCTGTTATGTCAAAACCTCGTAACTCCATTTTTGACCATTTTGAGGTAAATGGATTTACCGGTATTGCATTGAAAGCTGCGTTGATTGCAATTATTCGTATCGTGATACACTGTGAAAATAAGCATGCGCAATAAAGTAACTTTACCTCGTATCTCAGGCGTTGGATGCAAAATCACATATCTTGAATTCTCGACTTACGGAGCTTGTAGGTGTGTACGGTTCTAACAATTTCTGTGCTTTTTAAGTGTTTTGTAAGCAGATTACCTTAAAAAGAATGGTAAGTATATATTAAACTGATTATTTTTTATGCATGCTGTTCATAATATTGATTGGTAACAATAATATCAGAAAAAAGCATGCCAACAGTAAGGTTAGGATTTAGAACAGGTTAAAAATGATGTTATTCAGACTTGAAAAAGAATGTAGGCAGATTTGTGTTCTTGTATAATGAAACATCTAATGTTTATTTATATAAAATATTACAAGAGAGGTTCTACAAACATTTTTGTTTATTAAATTTTTTGATATGAGGTTTTACTGCTGCTGTTGTGTAAACAGAATTTATTTTCATATGAGGTTTTACAGTTAATAATTAAATTGAATTGTATTTTTTGATATACAGACTAATCACGCTGCAAACATGTTGGCAATGGTGTTAGGCAAGAATTATAAGGAAATGTCAAATAATTTAAAAAACCCTTTTCTTTGCATCACTCTTACGAATTCGGCGATGGATGAGGGGGAAACTTCCTCAAAAGCTTTATATGTTTTTGGTATTGCTTCTGGCAATGACAACAATACTTTTATCAGTGATTTTGAAGAACCGTATCAAGAATCAAATTCTAGTTATCATTCTAATAGTAATTCGGAAACTGAGCAAACTAGTTCTACTGAACATCGAGTTAGAAAAAGGTTGCGAAAAGGTTCATTCAGATCTAATAAGTCTATGCATACCTCAGTCAGAACTATTAGAAGAACCACGAACAGTTTAACCAATGAACAGACAAGTGCAATAAGAATACGTGCTAAAAAAGGTAAAAGTAACCCTGAGCCATGAAGAAAAAATAAAGCTAAAACTATACGAATGAGAGGAGAAGGATATGAACGAATGAAGAAAGAAAATGACGGATCGACAAGTAAAGTGCAGAAAAGTTTGAGACAAATGAGCAGAAGGTGCAACTCGAAGAAATGTTTGAATTCTAAAGTGGCAAGGAAATGATTTTCAATTACTGAAGAACAAAGGCAGCAATCATTTAACAGTTTTTGGATAGAGATGGACTGGAAATAAACAAAATATTTGTAACGACTTTAGTTAAAAAATCTAACACTGTTCACAAAACTAAGACTGATCAATCTCGTAGAAGCACTAGTCTGTTTACCATTTAAAGATCGACAAAGTTTTGATCCCCATATGCAAGAAGATGTTTCTTTCAACTGTAGCTTTAGGAGAGTGGACAGTTTTAAACTGGGTCAAAAGCAGCAATGAGTACTGCATAGTCAAAGCAAAAGCTACATTCTCAAACAAAGTAAAATCATTCAACAAAGAAAGGCGAAGTTAAATTAAAGAATTTTTTGAACTATTGCCCAAAATGCCTTCTTATTATTGCCGTTCTACCAGTACCAAATTGTATTTAGAAAACACGTTTCAATCTTATAGTGAAGTATTCAGGCTTTACAAAGAACAGGTTGAAGAAGATGCTACTGGTAAAAATGTATTCATTTCCGAGATGAAGAAATTGAATATTGATATTATCAATCCTCATAAGTGCGATTTCTGTTTTAGCTATAAACAGGGAAATGTATCCTTGGATGAATATAATTTGTATATCGCGCAAAAAGACAAGGTTCAGGCCGAAAAGAACAGCGATAAAGGAAAAGCAAGATCAAGGGAGATTTGCACATTCACTATAGATGTACAGGCCATTTTTAAAAGCTGGCATGATATACTTTAAACATAACTTCACAGTATATAATCTAGGAAATGATAGGGTAACATGTTATGTATGGCATGAAGGTGAGGGAGGCATCAATGCAAACTGTTTTGCATCTTGCATAGTTGGTTACCTGGACAATGAAATAGAAGGAGAGGATCGTAACAAAACAAAAATATTTTACAGCAATGGTTGCTGTATACAAAATCGCAACACTATTTTGTCTAATTCTCTCTTACATTATTCCATAAGAACTAAACATACCATTATTCAAAAATATTTAGTAAAAAAACATTCTTAGATGGAATGCAACAGCATCCATTCCACTATTGAACGACAGAAGAAAAACAAAGAAATACAAGCTCCACCTCATTATGTTTAGATTATCAAGCAAGCACATAATGGTAATGTAAATTGCCTTAGATGTACCTTCATCATAGCGTTCTAGGTTTTCTAGGCGTCAGTCAACGCTTGCTTTTTTGTGCTCCTCTGTTAAATGATGTGATATCCAGTGACAACACACTTTTTTCACATTTAAATGTGTGTGAAGATGCACGAATTTCATTATAGGTCACCCGGAGATCTTCTTCAATCATGAGACGAACAACATCAATGTGATTTGAAGTCATTGTGGTAATTGGACGACCTTCATGATCTTCATCCTCAAGTGATGATCTCCCCCATTGGAAATCTTTATATCAATTAAACACGGTCATCTGACTTGGAGCTTCTCCCGGAAATGCATTTTGAAAACGAGTGAATGATTTATTAAAAGTTAAACCCGAACAAAAATCATACAAAATCATGGTACGAAAATGTTCTTGTGTCACTTCCATTTTAAGCCAAACTTTAACTTTTCAAAAAATTCTCACGACTTATTGAAACGAGATATTGACTTCAAATAAGATGCAACTTATTCGCAAACAATTGACACATTAAACTAACCTCAAATTTATAAATAATTATTTGCAGTGTTGCTACATTCAGAAACATACAGTGTGATCCTCGTATAAGAGCTCCTAAGTATTCGGAATGGCATACAATATAAATTGAACTTTGATAACGAGTGGTTCGTTTCACCTAGAAAAATTTCAATTAACTCTAATGCAGTTAGTAATATCAGCAAACTCTATGAAACACCATTGCTTCTGAAAGGAGACAAATTTTGACATTTACAGTCTCTAAAAACTGCTGTTCACAGAGACTATTACGCCTCTTATGATTCATTAAAACATTAGCCATCAATACCCTTTTAATTTATATACTAATTTATGTGCTTTTGTATCTTATTATCAGAATGATTTTTTTTCTTTTTAAACTGTGATTGGTTGAATGAAATCATACTTAAGTTGTATATTGTAAGATCAACCCTATTTTATATCAAATTATTGTAGAACTATTACAATTTCTTTGTTTGAATGAAATAAAACTTTTTCTTCATATACTTTGTTTTTATATAACATACCCATACTATAAGAATTACACCTCAGAGGTCGTTTAAAAGATGTATTTTGAAATGCAAAACCTCGTATTACAAATTATTTGTAAATCTTTTAAACAGTTAAGTAAAATAAACGTAAAAATATCAATCTATTAATCTAGTTACAGTTCTAACTTGCTATGTTGTTATCTGCATTGTGCCAACTACAATACTTACAAGAACAGTAAGTTTTTTTCATTTCCTGAAAAGTAGCTAATTTTGAGATAGGAGCTTTTGACATAATGGCGACGATATGCCCAATACATAAGGATAATCACCAGCAGTCCTCCACAAACACCTGATATAGCAGGTAAACCTACTTATAGATTAAAATACTAAATTTTGAACAATACCATGCATATACAGAAACAATACTTTAAAATCAAATTGACCAAAGTAATCATACATTCCACAACTGTGTATCAATGATAAAACATCTCTCAAACTTTCTGGACCTACAACTTTTTCTTCAGTTAATGAACATATACCACTATTTGCTAATGTAGGTGTCACAGTTTGTTTCCATTGAAAAATACTTTCAAATTAAATATAGGAATTAATTATCATGAACAAGTTAAACGATTAAATCTGAACATCCCACCTTATGCTATGCTATCATCAAAGAAAGATTAACTATAAGTATGAGCTATAGATGCTTTTGATTGAACAAAATAAATATAATTTAAACAATATAGATTCTACTACTTTGTTAAATAATTATAACATTTGTTTGGACATATGTATTAATAATAACAAACAATAACATTGTTTTCTCATTAATTTGTTTATACTAATATTCATATTGTCATTTTAACACTAGAAAATGAAATGAGGCAAGAAAATCATTCTGTTTGTTATAATAAATTTGATTTTATAGTGATGCACACCATATGGTTCTGTCTCTTACGTAGTTTTTGTACAGTATTCAATAAATTCTTTAATGTTACAAAAGCTTTCTTCAATTACCAGTTGTTTTATTTTTGCTTCGAATTTTGGGAAATGCGTTATGGTTTTTTGTCATTCTATAGGGTGTTAAATAATATAAAGCCTGCATAATGTGGTGTTTTTTTATAAAATTTGTTTAGGTTTATCCTGATGGCAATTTGTATTTTGATTAAAAGTCCCATGGTTTTATTATACTTGTCCAGTTTGAATTTGGCATTCACCCTTCTGTCAAAGTACAATAATCCTCCCATGACTAAAGAATACTTTCTGAGCTACTTTTATAATACTATTCACTATTGCACAAGAGAATATAAAGATCTAAATTTTTGAATTTCACGACATTCCCATTTTTTCCAGTGTATTTTACATTTTCATTAAAAGTAAATAATTAAAAATTACGCTAAATTATTATAATACACTATTTCAGAATATATTAAAAATTTAGACAAACTTAAAAACCTAAATTTTAGACTTCAGGAAAGCATTATTGTAATTATAAATGTATGTGGTATTGTGCTGTAGAAAAGCTAAAGGTGAAAATTGAGTAATTTAAAATGAGTTTTAATTAAAAACATATCAGGGAGTGATGATGTTATAATTAGTGATCAACATTTAAGATATACATATTAGGATATTCACTGCCAGTAATTATTTTAGAATTTCCCCCGAAGCCAGAGTGTTCTAATTGACTTGAACGCTTTGTAAAAATATTGTATTACATGCAATTACATCAAATGTAATAAAACTATGACAAATGATATCACATATACATGGCATGGTTGGCACCTGACATCAAGGTTAATTCTTAGATGCCAATTATGCATCATGTATGTGGTTATTTTTGAGTATTATTTGATTCTATAAAATAGAAATAATAATGTATTGTGTAACTAACAACTTTAATAATGACAATAAATAAAATATTCAGTTTTTCTAGGACACAAAATAAACAAAAATTTGATTTCTAAGATAAAATAAACTAATACTTCCCACACAGCACAGTCTGCATAATATGCACATTATATGCTGCATTTATTCCTGTAATATAGCAACTACAAAACATATATATTTAAGAAAACATTATGTGTTATTTATAAAGTATATTTATATTTATGTTGCATTTATACCCATATTAGGAATAGAGATTTGTAAATAACATAATTTTTGAATAATACACTGTATATTTTGAGGTATATTTACATGATATAGTTATTAAATAAAGATATTTAAAACGCACATGTTTCTATAATTTGTAGTTATTGATGTAAGCATCCTTTCATGTGTAAGCATTCTGTAGCTGCCGATGATTGGTGTTTTCTAACAGAACGGGATTGTCACAAACAGGAAATCCATACTTTCTTAAATCTTTGGAATAGGAGTTTCTAGCTACCCCTAAAGTAATGAATACAGTTTATTAACAAAGTGCAATGCAGATTATTTTTAGATATATTAGGTAAGACTGCAAAAGTTGTGGTTAAAAGACAACGTATTGATTTAGACAAACAATAATAAAAATACAATTTAAATACATGTAAATAGTTAAAATTAAACAATT
>JAHWXV010432686.1:0-10155 GCA_024586415.1 Phrixothrix hirtus
TTCCGTATTTAATTTTGTGTTATTTGAATGATATATTTAATAGCTTTTCAATAATTGCAAAATAAGAAAAAAACTTCCATACTTTTCAGACTTAAGAAATGTTGGTATTAAATTCTTTAATTATATACGAGTTACGCTCGATGACTTTATGCAGCATAGGTATCGATTTCTCTAGAGGAAAAGATATGAGACGCTAGCCTTTATCACTTATGATATAAATTTAACGTGATTTGTTTTAAATTGTTTTTTTCAGATACAGTTTTTTGCATAATTGATAGCGTATGCTTTTGCAAACTTAAACTCGCGCTTATATCAGTCTTATTTTGATTGTTAACTGATTCTAGTAAATTATATTGATGCTATTATTCTCAGTTCCCATTTAATAAGAAATTAACGCTTTTAAGCTCTTTAAATTTTCCTTTTTTTTGTTAATGTATCTTATGTTTTCGTGTCACTTCATGGCACGTTCTAAATAACTCTTTTTCGTTGCTAAATTATTTAGTGCTGAGATAACATTGTATTGTATTCTAAGTTAGCTTTGATCTATAAATATTAATTTTGAATGTAAAATGTATCCTTTTCTAGGATTTATAATTAATGTTACCGAGTCTTACAGAGGGAATATAATAATTCTAGGTTAGCTTTGATCTATAAAAAGCATTTCATTTATCCTTTTGATTCTCAATGCGTCTCTAACCAGGACATAAATTTATTGTTGTTGCTTACCTTATTTTCCTTGTTTATATTATACCATGCAATTTGTGAATATTTTAATTGGGTGTTTGAACAAATACCTACTTATTTGTTGAATTGGATTGTTGTGATTTCACCGAACTTCCTTTTTACCTAATTTACTTTTCTTTAGGTTTTCTTAGGTCTACAGTTCCAGATGCTGAGTACTTGTTACAAACAAGTTTATCTTAAGTAAACATCTTGTTGTTCTGGTGTTACTTGTTACTGATTAAAGTGAACGACGGGTGCTCTACTTATTATATACTTTACTTTATTTTTATCTTAAGAAGACGTCGACTTAATTCGAGCCAGAAGGTATACACCGAGGAGTACATTTTATAAACAACTTTTTACCATCACTAGCTACACCATACCTCACCCCCATACCCTACCGCTTTGCTACTGGTCTAGATTTCGAGGCACGACTGTTCAGATAACTCAGAAGCTAAGGAGCAAGTAATTGCCCTTAGGGAGGAACTTAACGCATTACAATTTTATTTATTAGTTTTTAAAATCTTCCGTAAACAATATGTATACAAATATTTAATAAAGCTACACTTGCAATAATTCCTCCTTGTTTTTTCGTATACCACCGCGGAATAAGGGCAGCTTTAAAAATTAGAAATCGATTACCGAATTGTTAATTTAGATACACCTTTATCTAAACTTTTTTGATTATGAATATACTGGTAGGTCTTACATTTTATATAAATTTTACAAGATTACTAAAGCACTAATACTAACAAGAAACATACCACACAAAATATGGCCGGAGTATACGGATTTAACATTATGACGAAATATAAAACAGTTTATTTATTTAGTTCTTTTAAGTTACCTAATATTATCAAAGGATAATTTCAGACGTTTTCTACAAAGATTTTGAAATATTCCAAATTCATATATTTTTCGGAATACTGATTATATCGAAAGGCGGTTATAATAATGAACAATGTTAACTAATAACAAGCATCACTCTACTAATTGTATTAAATAGAAATGATTGATTACCCGTTGTACTTTTATTAAGCTTATAATCAATAGAATTTATCGTTGTTATTTAAAGATTTACAATAATAAAAGTGATGGAATTCAGGTAGGTTCAATATTCCTTTATATGAAATATTGCAGAATAATTAAGCTCTAGAAGTTCCAAAAAATAGCTTTCAAAAGAAATGAAATGTACGTTTTCATTACCTAAATTCTTCCCTCTTTCATTTCTTTGCTTATGACACTTTTCAATATGTAACTAGATGTCCTTACATTTATTCATAACATTTATGTTTAAATGTCTTTCTTTAAAAATCTGAAATAAATTATTAAAGACATAGAATCTTTTACTTAGCAGCATTATGTGTTCTAATCATAAAATTGTATTACAATCAAGAACATTAACATTTAGCTTAATACTTTACGATAATAGTTGAAGAATATTTGCTATAAATTATCAGTTTTGGATAATCGCTGTTGAGGGAACAATTTACCGCGGTGCACATTACAATGGCGGCAAAAATGTAACACCCCTTTCTTTCATCCACCGTCCCCATGTTTTATAGAATTTCAGATCAATTTAAACAAAAAAGTTTTTTATGAAGTCAATTAGGTATGTTTCAAGAAAAATTCTACTGGTTTTTGATGACTCGTTGTTACTTGCTTTTGGGTGAACCAGAAGTAAATTTATTTTACTTATGACAATCGTCAACTATCTTTGTACAAGGATGGTCAGAAATCTAAGGTAAGTAGTACAAAAGAAGTTACTTTATTCAGGTTTTTTGCATTTAGTTTTCGACATAGTCCTTTTGAACTCGATGCACTTGTTCCAACGATGTTAAAGTCGTTCAATGTGTTTATTATTATAGGACGAGTCAAACGCCTCAAAATAATCATTTGTTTCTACATTAGAAGAAAAGCTCTTCCCATCTAGCCATTTTCTCAAGTTTGGAAACAAGAAAAAGTCAGATGGAACTAAATCTGGACTGTAAGGTACATGGCGAGGTATTTCGAACCGTAATTCAACTAATTTTGCCGTGACATTTAATGAATCGGCGCATTGTCATGATGAAACAACACATTCTTTCTTGTCAAATGCGGTCGTTTTTACTTTAATTTTTGTATCAGCTGGTCCCATAACGACGCTCAGTACTCGCATGTGATTGTTTTGCCCTTTTGCAGATAATCTATAAAGATAACACCGCCTTTGCTTCCTTTGGTGCACTACAACCGGCTTTTACTCATTGTTTGAAATTGTATTTTTGTTTCGGGGATATAGTGGTGTATCCAAGTTTCGCCTACGGTAATAAATTGACGCAAAAATTCATCGGGATTATGCTTACAAAGGGTCAAACAGTATTCAGAAGTTGTTACGCGCATTCGTTTCTGGTCCACAGTTAGCAGACGCGGCGCCAATCTTGCTGACAGCTTTCTCATATCCAATTTGGCCATGTAAGATATGACCAACACGTTCTCTAGATATACCTATAATGTCTGCTATCACACGCACATTTAATCGACGATCATTTAAAACAGGATCATGAACTTTCATGACCGTTTTGTCAGTGGTGGTTTCTGCGGATGTCCTGATCTTTTTTCACCTACGCTACTGGTACGGCCACGTTAAATTCATTCATCCAGAAACAAACCCTTTTAAGTGATGGCGCAGATTCGCTGTGAACTTTGTCTAACTCTTCTTTAATTTCTTTGAGTTTTTCCAGAGATATGGAATTGTTTAATCACAGCACGGAATTTTCTTTTGCTAATATTCACAAAACAACGTAATACGTTTACTTTAAACAACTGTAAGAGACGAAGGACGCAACGTATTTGGCTAAAACTTTGACAACTGTCTTATAACATATGATATATCTGATAAATGACACGCATGCGTAGATTATGGCTCCATCTCTATGTTAGCTACCTCACTAATCAGACCTCCCTCGTATATTCTAATAGCCTATCCAATTTAGAGTTCAGAAAGTAAACAGTCTATGGTTGTGGTAAATATACTCGGTGATCTAGAAGTTGCAGCGCCAAGGAGTAGGAATTTCTTAATCAAAGTTGGTAGATCTGTTGGGCTAACATTCAGTAATAATAGGCTAACTTTTGAGATCAACTGATAATTTGATAACGTCACATTGGACAGTCATATAATTTTTTGCCACCTTCTTCGGTCTGTGTTTTTCATACGATTTGTTGTTCTTTTTCGTTGTTATTTAACATTATTTTGGTTGTTATTCTATTGTTCACGTGTTTTGTTTGTTGGGTCATGTCTAGAATACGGCAACGATGATATTACTGTCAATTAAGCGAATCTGACAGAGGCCGAATTATTAGTTTGCGAGAAGCTGGTTTTTCATTTGGGGAAATTACTAACTGTGTGAATCAAAATCGCTCTACTCTAATGCGAGTGTGTCGTGCATGGTTTGAGGATGACCAGCATCGTCGTAAAAGAGGTACTAGGGCTTCCAGAAGAACGAATGAGCGTCAAGATCGTCGGTTAAGCCAACTGGAATTTAGAGAACCATTTTCCTCTACTCGAGTTGTTGGTGATCAATGACTTGGTGAAGAAAGTCGCTTTGTAATCCTTAAAACGGTTTACCGCCGAATCCAAAGTTTTGGGTTAACACCATATCGTCCGCAACTTGTGATTCCTTTGACCGCATAACATTGTGAGCAACGATTCCAATGGTGAAATGAACAATCTCATTGGAATCTTGAATGGCGTTGTGTTATCTTTAGTGACGAATCTAGATTTCGTTTAGGAATGCACGACCGTCGTATAAGGTGGTTGGAATATATCTTCTGCCATACCTACAAGAGCTCGAAGATCCAGTATTCTAGCAAGATAATCCACGTCCACATGCAGCAAGGTTTTCATTGAACTTCTTTGAGCAAGCACAGATTCATCTTTTGCACTGTCATCCAAGATCTCTAGATATTTCTCCCCCGCATGTATGGGACATAATGTGTAGAAGGCTGCGAAATTTTCAGCCACCTCCTTTGAGTTTGGAGGCCTTGAGGCATAAGATGCAACTTGCATGGGGTGTAGTACCCCAAGACGAGATAAATCACCTTATTCAATCAATGCCTCCCGTGTAAATAAATGTGTAAATCAGAGAGGCTGAACCACACATTATTAACAATTATTATAAGATTTTGTTTAACTAATAAAGATTTTTCCTCCCAAATTTTGATTATTTATTACTATAACATAGGGTAAATATTCCTACCACATTTCATCTGGAAATTCCAACCCTTTCTTGGTGTTGCAGTTTCTATGTCACTGGGCATATCTTCTATATTAATACGTTTTGTATCTTTTACTTTATTAATAAACCGAGCGTAATTGAATGACAACCGAAACAGGCAGGAATTACCATGGTAACAAAATAATGCTGCTCACTGTATTTATCTGAATTAGTTAAGTTGAATATTTAAAGTTTTTTCGCCAACTATGGATTGTCCCTTAAACCGCTAACTTTAATATTTTGATAAGTTACACCGTTAAATCCTAATTGGAATTTGCAAACATTTTTGACTGCCTGTCAAAAGGACATGCCAGATTGCTAAATAAATGAAGATAGTTAGGAGGTTAGTTTAATGTTAGGCAACAACTATCAATTTTAACTAGGCTAATAAGACATAAATAGAAACAAATCGAGTTTACAAGCCCTGTTTAAATTGACGGTAAGTTTTTAGGCATACAAATAATTGTGAAGTTTATATATCAAACTGATGTACCGCCAATAATTAAAGCTTTAGAAACCATTAGGGCATGATTTAGTACTTCAAAAGGCTTCTGTTGGTTCCGATTTTTCTATTCCAAACCAAACCGCACTTTCTAATATAATATGTGAACTAGGTTACAAAAGTGCGCAAATATTATAAAATCACTGTGTTTAGACAACTAAACATAAGCACGTTACTATGTTTGACCTTTCTAAACTCGCAATGCAATTATTGACATCATTGATCTGATCATAACAGGAGTAAGATACGTTAAAGGTTTACTAACGATATTATAGTGTTTAGTGCTGAGTAGTATATCACGTCAGAGACAACAACCCTCAATACGAACAGATTTTTGACTTCAAACGCGTTTGTATTGCTGTCATTCGTTAAAGTGGTTTTTTTACTGAACGATTGTTAATTATTTGAGTCGTAAATCGAGAACGCTCTTACCTGTTTTGCGTCAGTGGTAGGAACGTATCATAACAAGCTGTGGGAAAGGGTTCAACCGTCATCGCTGTACCAGGGTACGCTGAAATCGATCATAGGGTCCCATGCTCTCATATAATGGCAGAGCGGCGTCGTGTCTCTTTAAGTAGCCACGGTAAGCTATCACATTCCAACAACTAATTTCGACTAGCGTTAAATCTCGTTTGCTTGCCTCCGACCCCTAACTTTAGAATATCACATCGTTGTTACAACCCAGAAGGTGTAAGACGCGAAAGCATTATCTCTTATGGACATTAATTTTCGATCGTGGAGTCGTGTGATAGATACGATTATGAGTAAATACTATCCCCATAAGCTCAAAACTGCCAAACAGGACACATCAATTTTAAAGTACAGACGAACATTTTGTAATCGTGCGAAAATAAAATCACACTCGTTTCGGGCGTTAATTAGGGCAAAAAGTCTGAAAACATTAAGTCACAAAACATTTTTCCATTATAAGATACTTAAGAAATGGACGAGATGCGAAAGTGTTATTCCTTTTAAGCACGGTTAGTGTGATTGCAAAATCTGACTTTATTGTCAGGTTAAACCGAGATCCTAAGATCTGTTAAATTTAAATTATGCATGTGAATAATACATGGCGCTTGCCTTATTGAGTATGCTTCCTCACGCGTTATACGCCTACTGTTACGTCTATAATCTGATAACTCTGTTCTGCTCATCACTATTAGTACTCCTGTATCGCTACGAAGCGTCAGTACACACTTTGCGTGAATGAGTAGGCAATGATCATAGAACTTATCGTGTTTCACCATTACCTATGGAGACGGTGTACGTTCTCTTCTTACAAAAGATATTCCTCCAAACTAAACGTTTCTGAAAAAATTCCACCAACCCTTCAATTCCCTTTTTAACGTTACATGTTTTCATGTATTTAATATAACTTTAACGTCATTACTCTTCCAGTAATGACGCAATCATCGTATTTCTTAAAAAGAACGCGATACATATTGCTGTGTCCAATTTTGTCAATTAACTGCGATTTACGTAAAGTATAATATACCTAGCCGATCGCTTAGTTAAAATGCAAAATTATATCAAAGGAACTTTATTAAATTTTAAACCTACAATTTAGACAAGTCATGTATATTTAAAAAAAAAGTGTTAACAAGTGAATTTACCTGAAGTTATCAAACTGTGTCAAAATTTGTTTATTTAGGTTAATGTCAGTAAATAAAATCCTTAAATGTTAAGATTAAATTAATTTCAAAATTTTAAATACTGTAACTAGGCAGATAAATAATTAAATTTGCTGTCATAGTCATGTTACACAAGAAAATATTTAGATAGATGCTAAATTAATAAAAACAAGACTGTGATCCAAACCAAAGAAAATAAATAAAAGGCATCATCCAATTACGAGGCGTTGTATGGTTGCTAATGAAGTTTTTCTAAGAAAAAAATCAAGGTAGACAGAGAAAAATATAAATAAGTTACCTTTTGTTGAGCCGCCGAGACATCGGACGTGGAAAAACTCGTTCCGAGAATATAAGGCGTTAGAAGAGAATCTAAGCAGAATACGACTGAAGAAGGACGGAGAAGTATTAAGGAAGAGGAAGTATAGAGGAAGAAAGTAGAATTTGGAAGAAAGAAAAATTAGACAACGCTACAAGAAAGAAAAGCGTCCAGAAACATTGGCAGAATAGGAAAGCGAACAGGATACACGTAAGACACTTTTTAAAATTAACTTTTTGGGCAAAATGTTAGTTTAGGGTTCTCTTGAGAATTAAAAACGTTAATAAAGATAGTGGTCAGACACCGTTATTGTAATTTCAATTGGTGTAATTTATATGGAATATTATAAACGACAACAGTAATTTAGATTGGTTTAAAGATATCTAAATACTTAGTTTCAATAGTTGTTTCAGTTTTGTCAAACTGTTCTGCATAGTTGCTTATTTGAAGAATTTGAAGTTATATTAATTTTAATAAATATTTGAGTTTTTGTTAATTAATCCCAGTTTTTTTTTGTAGTGTCATTATTTGACACTTATTTGACACTGCTAATATAGGCAGAAATACGACAATTTCAGGACAAAAACGAGAAGCCTAACTTACTTGCGAACAGCAAAGTTTGAGAGTTTAGTATCATATCAATTGAGAATAAAATAAAATTCCTTAGATTAAAGTTTATATTTAGAATAGTCAGAATTGTTTCTTAAATTACATAAAGCAACGAAAGTTTTATATAATCTTTATAGAATTGTAGCAGAACGCAAACGAGGGCTGCTGAGAACTACAACTCAAGGAGTTGGTAAGAAGGCGTGACCTTGAGTAATTAATTTTGTTAAAGGGTCTCATATTTAGTCAGGCAAATTAAAGTACGTTGGTACTTGCAGAAAATTTATTTATCTTACAGGTTGCGTGCAGTCCGTTAAGCCCGTTACTAAGTGAACAATTAATATAGGTAGCGTAGCTGTAATAAAAAGGACGGATGCATAGCAATATGTTTCAATTTTTGGATTATATTTGAAAAAACGTTTTCAAAAACGTATCATTTGTATAATTTAAGGTTATTAGCTAGATAGGCAGGAGCATTTAAAGTTAGAAATTTGAGTAACTTTTGATAGTACTTTTGGTCGTGTAGTTTACTTCTTAAATGATGATAACGTTAACTACAGTCTACCAGTATAATTTTATTATGATATTTAATGTTTCTATTGATTATTAACATTAATTTTCTCATAAACGATGCATGTATGTGTAAAAGAAAAATCGAAGTTCTTATGATGATTGGATAAGGTAATCGAATTTATACACAGCAAGAAGTGTGTAATTTATTTAATAATAAATATCCAGAGAGATCAACTATAAATCAATAAACGGTAATCAAAATTGAAAAAAGTGTAGAGAACTTGGTACCGTAGAAGATTTGCCAAAAGAAGGTTGGACAATTGTTGAAAATGACACTAAATTAAACAATTTTCTTCTATGGAAAATAATTTGCATATCAATGATCGTGGTCGGGATCATGATATACCTTTTACAACTGTACGCAAAGTACTCTGACATGAAAAGTGGTATCTTTTCAAAATACATCTTGTACAGGAATTAAATGATGGTGATCCCGATCAAAGTATATAGTAGAAAGATATAATTTTTTCGGGCGAACGCGCTTTCACTTTAAAAGGTAACATAAATCCGAAAAATCCGAAATGGTTGCGCAAAGTTAATATTCAATCTCCACAAAAAGGTAATGTTTGTGCTGAAATTGTTAGAAACAAAATTATTGGGCAATATTTCGTTGGTGGCAATGAAAATGGACCAACATATTCAAATTTTCTAATAAAATATCTTGTGCCAATCTTAACAGATATATTTCCTAGTAGAAATAATCCAGGAAATATTGACGAAAGTTAATGGTATAAACAGGTCGGTAAGCCTCCTCATTTTTTCAGCAGATGTTTGAAGATTTCTTGATCAAGTTTTCCCTCAAGGTTGATTGGTAGACGTGTACACATTGAGTGGCCCCTAAGATCACTAGATTTTACTCCTTCAGATTTTTCTTTGGTGTCACTGAAAAATGTGGTTTATACAAGCAAGCCCAATAATTTTGACGAACTACAGTACAGAATTACAACAGAAGCAAATAACATTTCACAGGAAACCTTCAATAAAGTTCAGCAAGGGTTTATTTATTGTTTGGGTTAATGTTAGACAGAGAGAGGATTGCAATTTGAACATTTAATGTAATTACTTACAACATTGTTTAATTAATAATTGGTTAATAATTTGTTAAAATTATTGATTTTAACATGCTACCAAGTTTTATTAAACTTTCTAGCTTTAAATACTCGTATCTCTCAAGTTAACAACTTTAGATCATATAAATGATACATTTTTGAAAATTATTTTAAGTAGAATCTAAAAATGGAAAAATTATATACGGTTATCCAATTAAAAAACACGATGATGACGTCATTACTGGAAAACTAATGGCGTTAAAATTAAATTAACTACTAAAGAATATATGAAATTAAAAAAGAAAGTTGCAATATCCGCGGAATATTTCAGTCATATTTAGTGTGAAGGATATACAATTTATTCCATAGGTTGTGTACACAATGATGTGTATATTTATCTAAATATATATATATATATATATATATATATATGAGGTTAATTTCTAAATTTATCTATTTGAGATAACTACTATTTTAAAGTAAATATTAAGACAAGTATGTT
>JAHWXV010432725.1:0-31025 GCA_024586415.1 Phrixothrix hirtus
ACAGCCATTAACGCAAATATGTTAACTAACGTTTGGACAGAACTTGATTATCGATTGGATATTTGCCGAGCGACTAATGGCGCACATATAGAAATTTATTGGTTTATTAGTTACGCAAAAAAACTGTTTAAGACGACAATTTCAATGAATAAACAACATTAACTAATTCTGTTTTCATTTAAATCATGTTCAAAACCCCACCATTCTTTTATGATAAGCCTGTATTTTATTTTAAGAATAAATTAAAGTCATCTTAGAGTAAAATCTATCAGTATGACACAAAAATTGATTGAAATTTGAATCTGAGCTAAACGTTGGAATAAGTATACATTATTAAAGCTAGCTGTGTTAAAAAAGCTATGATAGCTAGGAAGATTATTTAATAATAAACCCTTGTCTACGATGCGTTTCTTAAATACCGAAACTTACTAATTTCAATACAGGGTGATTTTAAAATATAGCAACAAACTTGAGCTACACACTCGGGGGCAGTTCTGGATTCCGGGAAAAAAAGAAAAACATTCTAGTCGTTTCCAAGAAAAATGCAGTTTGAGCATCTCTATAATAGTCAAACAGCTGAACGTGGCCTTTTAAATGAATAAAGTTGTTACGACATTCTAAAATGATAAATTACATAATCCGGGAATTTTACTGTATTTATGACGATGCGTTACATTATCAGGACTTTTTTGTTTTGACAGACGCTGTTAGTTTCATTCAATATATTTCGTTACTGAAGTATATTAATTGTCATTTTTGGGTTCGTTAATTTAATTACACTTAGTTTTAACTGTACAGACTAATTAATATCGAAATGACAGACATTGTTTTAATTTATTGTAAAAAAATTTAAAAAAATGAAATATTAAAATTATGTTACTCATAAAAATCTGCAAACGGTCTTTAGTGTAATTGAACGTGTTTAAAATTTTTGTCTGCGTAAACTATAAATCAACAAAAATATAATCAATGACCTATATTGGGATAGGTTAGTGTACATACAAATAAACATACACATTCTGTAATTTGATATTAAAATTTCCTCTCCGACACGTAAAATTTGTCTAGACAATTTTATTTCATTATACATTCTCCTGCAGTTTTTAAAAAGTCGAGATTTTCAATGTTTTCTAAAAAAGTGTTCCAATTTAATTGATTTTGTTGTAAGTTAAAGTTTGTCGGTAAATTTAAAAATTACCCTGTATGTATAACATTGTAATCTACAACAAAATCTATGCTACAAAATTAAAAATGATCAGTAAATAAATTAATTGTACCTAGGTATAAACAACAAAAATATTTATTATAGCATTGAACTTAACCTAATAAATAACAATGACATGAAGTTAGATTCACTCATAGCTATTTCTATGAAGCGGCAAATTTTATTTTTTTATAATTTAAATGACTCCAAAGTTTCATCATTAAAAAATTCATTGTATACCATGTAAGTAAATTATGAAAATTATAATTTCACGGGTACTAAATGTTAAATCGTATAATTTTGTAATTCCTAATTGAGAAGTTCTTTACGTAAAAACAATTATTATGCGTGTTCAAAGTACTTTAAAATCAGCATATTGAGGTTTATTGAATACAGAGTTTACACTATCAAACTGCATTGTCCGTTTCTTTTAAAAGTATTGAGTTATTTTTTAGTTTATTTAATAATTACTTCGTAGCTAGAAATTTAGTAGATTAACATTGTTGCCTTTGAAATGTATAGTTTAACGCCCACGCACTTTTAGGTGCAGTCGGTAAAACCAAATATGATAAATATAACTTGTTAGATTCACCAACTTAAGTAAACTGCGACAAAAACTAAATTGAAACATATTCTTATTTACTACAGGAATAGAGGAGCAACTATTTCTTGTAGTGGCTACGTTGCCGTAATTGCCGATAACCGCATTTTAAGTGGCTTATGTAAATGGGTTTCAAACCACCACGTTAAATGTACATAATTCAACAATTTCAATAATCTAGGCAACACATAGGCATCTACAAGCAAAATACGAAATAATTTGGTTTCCACTATTGTATTTTTGAAGAATTGTCGATTTATATTGATTACAACACATTAGTGCCGCTATGTTCTCAGTCGCCTGTTGTAAATTACAACCAAGCGTCTATAGCTACAATATTTGAGATAACTTTGATCACTATTAGAGCTAAAATTATATATAAAGTTACTAAACAGAATATACGAGTTAATGATGTCAATTTAAAAGTGCTTTTCAAACGTAAAAGTATTTAATAATTAAAATAATTAATAAAGTGCAATATATTTTATAAACATTTATAACCTGAAACCGCTTCTTTCGGGAAGTCAAACGGTAATTATTATTATTCATATTTATTAGGTTTGAAATTTCCTACTATTTTCGAATTTTATTTATTAGTCTACTGCATGTCAAAAAATCGTAATTATAATTAAATATACCTATATTACATAATAAAATTGATTTTGTACCACTTTGAAATAAAATTCTGCGATACAAATCAATGATTAACTGCACAAGCATATTTTTAAATGAAATACTATATGCAATAAATTAAATTCTAAACTATCACGAATTGTTTTTACTAATCTGTGTACCATAGAATGAAATTTAAATTATTTGATGTCGTTCTAAAAATATGGGCCTGGGTGCTATTAATTTATTAGGCCTGAATAAGAATAGGCAATAAAGCCCATAAATAAAATAGAGGAAGATTCGTTTTCGACTCGACTTGTACAAAATTCCTTATAAACCGTAATATACTGGGGGTCTTCAATAAGTCTTTACAGAACTTAAAGCAAAAATTGCGAGACTGGGGTGGCCATCATTCACTTGCAAATGCTTCTGGTAATGGAATAAGAAACATTTTATCTAGAATTCATAATTTTCCAAATATTTACAATCGAAGTTTTAAATTCAGTCGTGTTTGTGAACTGAATGACTAGATACGGCAGAAGCGAGACAACTGCATATAATTATGTTAAGGAATTTAAATCAATACTTGCAGCGGAATTTGAGGATCAATGTACAAATGTATGCGAAAACGCGTTTATATCGCAAGAAAATGGCGAATAACTATTTTGAATGCGTTTGATAAAAATCTCAAGTAAAGCGATTCATTTTTACCGAGATTTACACACTTTATCTTCATATAGGTATTCTGCTTAAACATTTGCTCCGTTTTTAATTTATGCATAATAGTTTATTGCTTAAATTCATCGTATTTCAAGAGAGGGACCGATTTATATTAAATCAAAAGAATGATGGCATTCATTTCTTTTATTTGGAAATTTTGTATATGCATACGTAAAAGTTATATTATAGCAACGTTTCGAACAATTAAATGCATCTTCTTATCATTTATCATTAAGTATGGAAATGTTTTCAATATTTAGGATTTAAAGATATCCTTTTTATTACGAATATTATTTATCAAAATTATTGAAGTAAATTTAAGTTCATTATACGAACATTGTTCTGATAGTACAAGATTTAATTTTTGTTGAATCTAGTATTTCTATATATACGTAGAAAAGTGAAAGTTCCATTCGATGTTTATAATAATTATTATTTCCATAGTCATGACGAACATAAAGGTTTATCTAGGGAAAAATTGTATTATGTATTTTGTTTTGAAAATTAATTAATCATTATTAAATTATACAAGAAGACAAAATTAAATACATTTTTTTCAGAATAATCTGTTTGCATTTTGATATAAATAATTAATTATTTCTCTGTAGAAAAATATACGAGAGGTATTTCGATATAGAATAAACATAACAAAGCTTTCTATATTACAAGGAAATTCATACTTGAATGTATGTCAATAGGCCTGTATTTGTGATACATATTTATGCGATAATTAGACAACTATTTTTAATAAACTAGACTACAAACGGACTTGTGTTTAACTATTATTTATTCTTCTCATGTCGCGGACATTCGATATAAACTTTTGCCAAAATTTTATTGCAACTATAATGATCATAAACACAATAGATCGTTAGCTTTCAGAAAAATTTATGATGTTTTCGACCAGTTCAACATGGAAATAATCTCTTCCATAAGTAACTTCTGCGTCATTACTATTTGTTTTTAAATTATGATTGGAACTTGCACAGTGTTCTCCTGTTGATGTTGTTTCTATTTTAACTGAATTCCTGGACCAATTAACTTCTTAAAGTTTTCAATTATTTCCTTTTCTTTGATTTTATTTTTATTGTTTTTTTTTCCAGAAGTCCAGTTATCTAGATCACTTGTTGCTGGCCATGTCTTGAATACGTTTTTTATATAATAATTTTACTTAATGTATAAGTGTATAAAAGAGTTTACAAACTTGACCACGTTATTGTAGAGGCGTGCATTAACAACAAAATCACGTAAAATAAAACATTTTTTGGAAAGAATTGAAAACGTCATCTTTTGAGAACTGCCAGAAAATACGTATATAAATAAATATGTCCAAATTTTACGTGTCGTATAATATAGGTCATTGATATCAATGTCCTACATTTTCATTCATTGTAGGTTACGCAGACAAAACTTTTAGATACGTTCAATTATACTAAAGACGATGTTCAGTTTTTTATATCTAAACATCTTGATACTTTCTTTTTTAAAATTCGTAAAAAATAAAAAATGTTTACTTTTTTACAAGAAGTGTTCAAAATGCTGTAAATTAAAACAATGTCTATTATATTGATACTAATTACTCTATCCATTATTATACAAACACGATGTTCAACTTAAAACTAAATGTAAATAAATTAATAAACACAAAAATAATAATTAATACACTACGGTAACGAAAAATATAGACACTAACAGGTGTGATAAAATACAAAAAATTCTCATAATTTAATGTTGCTTACAACGTTTGGAAATGAACGCGTCGTCATAAATGCAGTAAATATCCCTGACTTATCTACATTTACCATTTTAGAATAATATAATAACTAAGTCATATGTTAATACTTCATTTACTTAAAAGGACACGTTCAGCTGTTCCGTGATTGCAGTTTTTATCGACAACAAACTTGGCTCATATATATATATATATATATATATATATATGAGCCAAGTTTGTTCATATATTTTAAAATCTACATCTAAATGGTAATATTTTTATTGTCACGTTCATTTTTGCAATGTAACTCCTTTTAGATCATGTTTTTTTTATAACTAAAACCGCTGTATACATTAAAATGTTTAATTTTTCAAGAATTACATTTGAAAAATTATAAATCATAAATTGTATTTTGTTTCCAAAAATTCTCTTTGTCAGAATTACATTTGAAAAAATAAAAATCTCCATGTTTTTAAAAATGCTTCCTTATTACGCACCTAATATGGACGCAAAAACCTTTTTTTCCTATAGTATGAAATTTTTTAATATTCATAACGGAAATTCGTTAAAATGTCGGATAAATGCTTTGCAATATAAGGATGCACGAACCCCAAAGTATTTTATCTGACAGGTAGGGCTGAGTACTTTTAAAATTAGTTATGGTCTCAATATACCACCCGACTCAAAACAGCTACAGCTCGTTTTTAATTTCTGTAGTGTTTCTAAAAAATAGTTTAACGACACATTAATCTTGGAAGATTGTTTAAAAAAGTTCAGTATGCAATGCAGTACGCTAAGAAAAATTGGCCTAATAATTTGAGAACACAACTTCACCCAGGTTTATAACAAATGGGGAAGCTGTATTATTAAAGCACAAGTAAAGGAACCTGTTATATATAGTAAACCCACTTAGATAACTTTTTACTAACTTCAGGGCACTCTTGAAATGCATTTGAAATTTCAACGAAATAGATAGCGTAGTTTCGGAGGTACTCGTTAAGGAGATGGACACAAGTGAGTAGTAAATATTTTCTTGCTACTTTAACAATAAAAAATTCCTTGACTAAATTTATTTTTAGCTAACGCTTTAGAAGTAAAAAAGCATTTTTCCCAGTCTTTCGGACGTGTACAAGTACACATGCCGCTTTGTGTTAATTTTCGTTTCCAACTATGAATTTGGTATTGCTTAGAAAAGCAGTCACTTCTTCTTTCGTAAAAGCTGGGCATTAAATGTGTTCCTTAGTTTTACAACCTTTCAATTCAATTCCTTCATTTCTGGGCTCACATTTGCAAGCGAGTTGTTAAGATACATCTTTCATCAATATCAATGAAAAGGATGAAAATGTGGCTTGGCCATGACTAATTTAGCGGTTTTGCTTCTTATTCGTACTTCTAGTATTTTATGTAATCTACAACCTGAGTATATTTTAAACATTTTCACTAGTTTGGGATTCGTATTCATATTTGCAATTGTATAGCTTTGAAAACTATGACGTACTTATAAATAAAGTTATCCTTAAGTAGGTAAATAAAAACTATCTGTGGTTTGTTTATACCTGTTCAATGAGCAAAAATGCCATTTAGGCGAAGTTTTCATCAGAATTCACTTCAATGAAGATTTGATACATAAGAATCTTTTAAAAGTTAAAAAAACTACAAATCATGATAAGTCAGTCTAAAGATTATCTATAGCGAGTTAACGAATTAAAATATATGAGTATTCATTCCAGGTAACAATTATTTAATAGAGTCCTTATAATTGCGAAAATGTTGCCGCTGCGAGAAGTATATCTGCATAAATGTGCAGATTTACATCGTGCAAATCAAAAAATCTTTGTAGAATTAAATATTTAGCTTATTTTTTATCAGATTTTACGATGAAGTATATTTTCTACAGTAGTTAAACGCTGGTGTCATTTTAGTTTTTATTTTAACAACTAAGCTTTCACCGAAACCAAAAAGTGCATTTTCGGTGAATAATTCCTTCTGAAAAGTTTTATAAGTTTTCAGTACAAATAGAATGCTGAATATTATCACGTCACTATTCGCTATTAAAGTATAGTTTTACATATTTAGTGAGTGTATTTTTATGGAAAATGGTTTTACAGAAATGGCATCGAATGGTAGGTATAGGAAAAAATTTACCCAACTTTTGAAAGAGTGTTGAAAATGCAAGCTCAATAAATATATTAATGTATTAAAAGGTAAACTTAAGCACATAATGGTACTCAACTAAATCTGAACCGTGACGGTATTTTGACCTTGAATGAAGAAAAAGATTCTGTGGGATTGTCTAAGAAGATTTTCAGTGTTCTTAAAACTTATTTATAACACAAGCTGTATTGTTTCGTAAAGTCGTACAATTTACACTAAGCAGTGCTGAGAAACATTTATACACCCGCATTTGCCGATGTTTAATTTTCTTACTGAGATTTTTGTCGTGAATAGAGGTTTTCCAGCTTTCATTATTTTCGGATGAAGTAATTTCTAGCGCCACGCCGATTTGTCCCTTCTGTTTAAATTGTATTAGGTAGTTTTGAATCAAACATTATAGCTACCATAATAACTCTAAAACTGTACTACTATAGATATCTTGTTTGTTTGTTTTTGTTTTGTGGCTGAGATTTCGGGATCCGGAAATTCTCTTGGTTCACTTGGTTTTATGATGATCATTTCGCCACACCTATTAGAATTTGTCCAAATATCAGGTTGACGCGGGATCTACGATTTTACTTCCTTATCCAAGGCATTGTCCGTTGAACAATTTAGCAACCTCGATCGGATTTGAGTCCGAGTCTCTCGGATGTAGAGACAAGCATGCTAGCCACCTCACTAATTAGAGCGCATTAAATATCTTGTGGTGTACGGATTTAGTTGTTAAGTCCTATGACGATCCAGTGTAATTGCAGTGTTGTAAAAAATTACACGTCTTGCTTGCCAAAATTCTGTTTTCAATACAATCTATGTTGCGAATAGAATTGTTCTCCTGGAAGAACATTATTCTATGTTTATGTTCTATTATTTGTTTTAGTATTGCATTGCCGCTGTTTTGATGCTTCTCGAATTTCTTGAATCTCAATTGATTTACAGCCAGGCGAGACCCAAAATTTAAATTTTCCTTACACTGACAGGTATCCATTGGAAAATTTGATGATTAGCTCCAAAACCATAATTTTTAACATTTGTCAACTGAAAATAGTAAGAATTTTGAGAATTACTGAATGACAATTTGACAAACTATTTTTTTAATATTTATTTAAAAATCAAAATAATGGATACCTACATCTTTCTAATGTGTACAATTTTTTGAATTTGTTTTAATTATTTTTATACAAATCCAGTAGCGAAATAAGGATTTAATAAAATATATTTTTAGGCGTAGATACATTTGGCATCTACTATTTTTCTGAATAGCTTGATAAAGTTTTGCATGGAAAAGGGAATAAAAAATTACAATATTCATTCCTTTATCGGGAGATTGAATCACCTCGATACCCGTGATCGAATGTTTTAAAAAAATTTAAAACACGATAGTTCATTTATGGAAAACATATTTTAAATATTTGTTTTAATTTTGGAGATCCATATTATATTATTTTATTGTAGAAATTTAATTTCTAAAGATGATTATTAAAAAAGCCTAGATGTTAGGTATTTCAAGATCCATTAATATTGAACTGAATTATAAAAAAGATCATGAAATAAATAAGTACATATCTAAATTGATATGTATATTGTCGCCTTTGCTGTTGTTAGGGTACAACTGCATCAATTTAAATAAATAACTCAATTGAAGACAATCAAGGAATCATTATGAATGTAAACGTACACTCGATAGTTGCTTTTTTTTGGAAATGGTAATAACTCGACTAAATTGCAGAGTCTTAAATGATGCCAATAAGCAGAATAATGAAATTATAGTTTATCAAGGCATGAGTATACAATAACATTACCATTTACTCCGCCTATACAGCATTTACTTTCTTGAAGAATTATTTAAGGATTTAATTTGGTCGAAACTTCGATAGCAAAAACTACCAGCTGCCTTTATAATAAGAGAGGATTATATATTAAAACTAGTTTAATTCTAATGTTTTTTTAGACGTTACTTCGAGAGTTAAAGTTTTTTATCAAATATTTTAATAATTATAATAACAAAGTTTTGAGATGGTTCCTATGCTAAGGTCTATTCTGTAGGATGATAAACTATTCTCACGAATCGTTAATTGAGCTATAAATTAAAAGCGATCTCCTCGCTACCTATAATGATTTATTACAGCTAATATAAATTCGTTAAAGAAACTATGCTGATTAAATTTTATATATCTACGCTGTTTTGCTATTTCAAAGTTTAATTGTTTGAAGCAATTGCTAAAAATTACTTACATTAGTGATTGATAGGACTGTTTTTAGTCATGACCAAAAGGAATAAAGACATTGAGTAAGGTGCCTGCCTTACCGTTAGTTATTAGGACAGCTCTATAAATTTAGCACTTCTGTTGAACAAAAATTTAGAATGTTTCCGTGTCGATACCTGACAACGCAAGGACAACTGCTTGTTACGGGAGCTTTTTTGTAAGCTTTGTAAATTTTATTCAAAGCTAGTGAAGTTTCATGAATTCTCAAGCAACATTTTTAACGTTATATAA
The DNA here is from genome assembly GCA_024586415.1 of Phrixothrix hirtus. Lineage (NCBI taxonomy): Eukaryota > Metazoa > Arthropoda > Insecta > Coleoptera > Phengodidae > Phrixothrix > Phrixothrix hirtus. The sequence goes on from JAHWXV010432725.1 coordinate 9,501, forward strand.
TTTTTGTAAGGACTATGTTATAGACAACCATATATTCTAGTAATCTATAATCTTACCATAGGCATTCTTGGTTTCTCATGCTTCGATTAATAAAGTAGAAATGCATAAAACAGTAAAAGTTAGGATTGACTTCCACGTTAGATTATTAAGATAAAATAATGTTCTAGGATTTCGCTTTTCGTGAATGTAGATGCGGGTTAGCGACTGGCCATAATAATAGCTCCGAATTGTCGGTAGACCCTAGCATTACAAAAGCGAGTTTTTAATGGCGACCCTGAGTAAGACCTATATTTACAGGGGGAAGCAACCAGGGAATTGTGAGACCGTTGGTGTTAGTTTAGTTTTGTTGTCTGAATCGTCAACACGTTTTTATATGTGATTTCAGTGTTCTAGCTTAACTATAACATGGTTTCATTTTATATACCTAATTACTTTGTGTAAGTTTCGGCGTAATGTTAATTTTATTACCTTTAATTTCATTTAATTATCAATTATTTACGACGTAAAAGTATGTTTTAATTGCATACAGAGCTATGCCATTTAAAATTACATACCTTTTAATTTCTCATATTGTGTATGTATTAAATGCATTTTTACAAATAAATTACAACTACTAGTTGTAAATAAATGTTTGACATTCAATTAAATTCAATTAATGCAAGTAATTATACGACGTATAACGTACTTCGCATATTAATTGCATAAATGATTAGTTATGCCTAATACCATTACGATCAGCCATATGTTTGTGATTCCCACCATTCGTCACGACTGATCAATACGTGTACTAAAATAAAAATTGCATTTTGTAACTTGAAGTAAACTAATAATGATGTAATAACAGAATGGAACTTTAGAAACATCAAAACAGCTAGGATAATAACCCATTTTGTAAATGAATGGTTATCCCAGTTTTACTGAAAATAAGTTATCATTTGGTTACACGTTGACAAGTAGGCGTAATAAATTATAAGAGCCTTAAAGGAAATGTTCAAAATGTCTACAAGATGTATTGTATTTTTCTTTACCGCCCAGCTTCTTTAGTTTTAGGTGGATCCAAAGCCGCATTTAAACTAAATACGAATACTGGATTGAGTGTAGCTTGCTTCCTACTAACAGCTGATTTTACAAAATTCTAAAAGTAAAAACTTCAAAATTAATGAATTCGGAATAATTTAAATATTTACCTACTATATTCGACTAGAAAACGCGATTTCAGTATATTAATAGGGTCATAAATTCTTTCGCGGCATAAAGTAAATTTATTTAGTAGGGAATGTTAATTATTTATACATGTATCTAGTCTCCAAGCTTTGACAATCGCAGTCCATCTCAATAACATTTCAAATTTAGAACATTATTAAAAATAATCAATAATTTAATTAAGAATTAATACGAAAACATTTGATTCAAAGCTTTTTAAAGCTATTGCCACCCTATTGCCATCGTTTTTTGTCCATCATGATAAATATAAATTTACAATGAATTTTTGCTTAATATTGTGTTTTTATTTGGACTTCTTTAATTGTTACTTAGTTACTCTAGGGCCCTATTTCGTCACCGTCCGCGTCGTCTCATCAGTTTTCTATTGACTTTTGCCTCTTTGATATTTTATTTTTTATAATATATAATATAAACATCATCAGGTGAAGGTATTCCTCTAAAATGTAAATAAAACGGATAATAGAATAGCACACAGTGAAATGGCGACAACATATGCTAGACTTCCTAAGTGTCCTATTCGTTCAATGCAGCGTGTACGCCATTTCACTAGTGTTCTTTTTGTTGTCATATCATATTTTGTGTGCAGTGAAGTAAGTTTAATAAAACTTTGATGACTACGACAAGGTGTACGCCATAAATTTTTAGCCTGATATAGAAAAAATAAATTTGGCAAAATATAACAAATTTTTTATTTTACAATATAATCTCTTCTAACTTATTATAACGACCAATTAATAATTCCATACCCTTGTAAAAATAATCTTAATTTTTTCCGTCAAAATGTTCTATTACTGCTGCTTGCACCTCACTATCGTCCTGAAAACGACGTTCCCTAAAGCCTTTTTTAAATTATAAATTATTCACTAGGACTATATGATGGATGTTCCAATTCTTGAAAGCCGCATATGCGGATGGCAGCTTGTGAAATGGCGGCAGTATGGACGGGTGCATTGAACACCTTTTGTCGACGTTTTGCACAAACATTGTCCCTAAGTGTATGCAAAAAAGACGCATAATATGTGCTGTTGACAGTTGTATTGCACTCTTTAAATTCAACGAGTAAACTACCCTCACAATTCTAGAATATTGTGGCCATCACCTTTCTGGAATTAGTTTCGTCGGATCGCCGCCATTCCATCGATTCCCTTTTGGACAGACGATTATAAAACAGAACCTTTGTTTCATCTGCTGTGACAATGCACTCTAACGTACGTGTTTAAAAACGAGCGCGCATATTCGACCCGACGATGACGATGAAGAGGAAAAAGAAGACCCGGTACCCATCTTACACTAACCCTATTCATTCCCAAATAGCCATGAAGAAGTTGGTAAATACTTGTTTAAGAAATGTTGCACATCATTGCTAACTTCTTTACTTTCACACGGCGATATTCTAATACTATTTCTTCAATAATTGAAATTTTTGAGGCGTTATCATTTTAATTGGCTAACCGGCGCGCTCATCATCTTCAAGGGATTCTTGATCACTTTTTTATAGTGGAATATGATGGAGATAAATCACCATAACCGCCGTCCAATGATTAGGCGTATGCCTCTCTTTTGTTAAAAAATTGATGACAGCGCGGTACTCAATTTTCGTTAGCTAAGACATTTTCATGCACTAGTCACGTTGTCTGGCTACTACACTTTGAGCTGTAATACATATAGTGCAAGTGTGACGCAACGAGGTTTGTTCATGCTTGAACCTGTTTAAGTGTATTCAGCTTTAAACGTGGTGGGTACGTTATTTCATCGTCGTCAACTTTTTGTATAAGCAAAGTAATTTTCCTAAAACTTATATGAACTTGATGATAGAATGTGAGACGTGCCTAAAGCTCCATGTCAACTTTCATACAGTGCGCACGCCATTTTGTCGTTACTTCTCTGTTGCCATTTTACCATTTCACTATTGTCCTTTTTCTGTCATAAACATTATTACCTAAAGTGAAGTAGATATAAAATTTTAATGTACTTGGTAATATCATAGGCGACAGCGAAACGATAACGGCCAAGTGTGCCAAAGTACACTTCCCAATTTTCAACATAAAATGCATTTTGTCGTCGCTATTTCTCTGTTGCTGTTTACTATTTACTATTTTCTCGTATTTTCATATCTTCTTTTTATGTAATACTAAACATAAAAATTATGATAACCTTGATGACAACATAGCATGCAACGCAACGACGAAATGTGCTAGAATTTCTAAAGTATGCTCAACTTTAAATGCAGTGTACACGCTATTTCTCCGACGTCATTTTGTGCTCGCCATTTCTCTGTTGTTCTTTTTGCAATCAGTTTATATTTTTGTAAGAGTAATATAAAACACAAACATGATCAGCCAAATGAATTTTCTAAAATTTATGTAACGACGACGAGTTGGTACTTTTCCGTCGTTGTTACCATTTCCCTTTTGCCGAAATTTCAAATTTTATTTTTCAATAAAGATAATAGTATATTATGTTATAAGGATTAAAAATGCATCATTTTTTCGCTGAGCAATTATGATTGCATTTGCGAAGCGAAGTGTTAGCGTAGCCGAACGCGTGCAATAATTGCGAGGATACTTCAAGGCCAATATTTCCTGGCACCTATTAAAAGTACGATTACGTAAACATTATGTGCTGTGAAGAAGTGTTGACGTCATAGTTTGAGGATTCCCAGTTTGCGTTTGTTATTCAAAACAACAGATGTGCACTTGTGATGGTTGACCGAGTATAAACAATAAAACTTTATTTCTTTATAATATTAAATTAAATATGTAATTCCTAGTTTACGAATTTTTATTGGGAAAATTATTATGTATATTATAAAAAATTTAATAAGCAGTGCTGCAGTTGTGCACTTATTGAAAAACCGCCAATTGTCTAAGGGAAGCTGTTTAAACTGAAAGTCTTCATTTGAATTAACTTTATCGAGTGAAGAAATATTTTTAAAATTTTAATGTAAGTACATGATAATAGAAAAAGTAACGCCACGACCAAGTGGTATGTTGGAGCTCTAAAGTGTGTACGATATTTCATCCTTGTCGCAATTTCACTGTTGTCCTAAACATACGTATTATTAAAACTTTAATGCAGTTGATAATAAATTACATAGGTGATAACAATATGTACTATTGTCCTTTTACCGTTATTGTATATATTATTTTTGTATAATACTAAACAAAAATGTTATCAAATGAAAGAAATTTCTAAAACTCTAATGTGATTGATAACAGAATAGGGAACGGCGAAATGGCGACGTCGAAGTGTGTTAAATCTTCTAAAGTGTTTTTCTCAACTTTCAATCTCGTGTGTATATCTTTTTGGAATTAAATACTAGAATAAAGAATCGCATTTATCATCTTCAACTCAACAGCAGCTTACGCTATTTTGATTTTTTTGTCATTTTTGACGCAGAAATTAGGTGAGTTCGTTTATTTTTGGTTTGTATCGAATTTCCTTACTTCTGTAATTTTTATGTTTCTTAATGTTGCTACAATATTGTAAACTTTTGATATGGGACGTGGTACCAGGAATTATGCAATAATACAAACCAACGTGATATTCAATGATTGTCGACGTTTCGGTAAAAGATTGCCCTTATTCATTACCGATCTATTATTCTAAGATATTTATGTGAACAGTGTAATAACTTCATGATTTATTACAAAACATTTGGCGTCAAAAAGTATTTCTAGGTAAACATATATTTTTTCTTTTTGTAGTTTAGAAAAATTGAAAATATTAGTCGCGGGGGCTGTTTTTGTTGTTAAGGTGTGGTGCACCGTGATGGTATCCGTCTTAAAAATTATTTTATTATAGTTAATCCAAAAATTAATTATTATAAATTTGTTTATTTTTTTAGCAGCTTTTAAATTAGATTTTCGCACAAGTAAAAATGACTGAACATTCAAGTCTACCTAAGCATGGCATCCAACCGTTGGTTAATTAGGAAGAGTTATCCTGGCTAATTTTTCTTTTTTATAAACTACAAAAATTAAATATATGTTTAGTTATAAGTAATTTTTGATATATAAGTCATATATATATATATATATATATAAGAGTGAGAGTGAGAGTGAGTGAGAGTGGACAAAACTAAAAATTTCACACAGAGCAGTATGATGGCTTTTATTATTGCATAATTCCTAGTATCATATCTTAAACCAAACGTTAACAACCTTTACTTTTTCGGAAATACAATTGAGTAAAAATTAACAGACTGTTTATATTTTTCCGTTTTATTTCATTTTCTGAATTTTTTTGGCAAAAATAATTCTTATATAATCTAACATAATCCGCAAAAATTAGTTTTGTAAACAAAATTATTGCTATGGCTAAAAATAATAATCCGTCAGATACCGAGACTTGTAGCAGCCATTATGTAGTTTATCTCTTTTTTTCAATTAAATTAACAATAAGTGTAACAAAGACAGAAAACCAGCCGGCTGCAGAATAGATGCTATTGCCGGAATGTGATGTTATATAGGGTGTATTTGTATTTCTACAGCACCTTATGATATATCTAAAAATAAATAAAAATTTGATAGTAACTCTGTAATTTTGAAGTTATTTAGCGTCATCTTTCTTAATTCGGAATTCTTAATAACCACAGTAAACTATTAATATTTATACATAGTTAGAATGGAAAAACAATCACTAAACGGTATTTGTACCTATGATAATTTATACTAGGTCCTTAGAAAATTACTTATGTTTAAATACTACGATTTTTTAAGGTATTGCAACGTTGCCACTGTATGCATAACATATAATATCTCGATATATTTTAAATAAATTAGGTATCTATTTAATGTTATATTCGAAACGATAACTGTCAAATAACAAGTTTTGTGTAGTGTCGGTGTTTTGCATGTTCCTTTTATTAAGCATCTTAGATCATAACGAAAAATTTTAGCTTAACTTGTTCAACAACAGATATAGCTTTTATTCTATCGCTTTTATTTAACACGAATGTATTTTAGGGGTAGCTATGTTCAGATTTGAAAATATTCTTAAACCATCTAAAAAATACTTCAAGTTTATTTTGACTAAATACAAACTATAAATTTTAATATTAATCACTGTGAAAGGCTTTAATGAAAACATAATTCTTTAATCACGTTACCAAATATTACTTTTTACTCATTTCTTTTAATCTCGTTTTCATTATGCGGTGCTGTCAGATTTAAAAAGCCTCAACGATCGATATTTCGAAAAGACGTAGGTGTAAGAACCTTTTGTTTATTTTTTAATACAGTACTTTAGATACTCTCCGCCATTTCAAATACACCAAGTGATATACAGGGTACCCAGAATATAAGGAGCGCTACTATATGCATAGTTTTTGAAATAATTGTAATTAAAATGTTCAGCCCGTTCCTGCTTTTTAACTTGGTCTACTGAATTCAACAAGAACTGATTCGCTGACTATACCTCTTTAACCACTGTATGAAGGAAGCCGAACGAATATTCTGTTCGGTATCACGCAAACGATTTCAGAGTACTATCAAGGTACGTTCTTATCTGTTTATCAAATACTCACAAATGTGATACATTAATTGCGGTTTAAAATAGTTTTATCTTCCTTAAAATTTCTAGTGATTTGTTATTGTGCCAGTTTATAATTTCTCTCAAATAAAAACAAGATATTTTTAATACATTTGTACTTGAATTATTGAATATGAACGCATTATTACATGCTTTTATTTAACTCACTCTGTCCGTATGGTTCAAAAATTCTAATCGATTTTTCGCCCACTTCCCGATATCCTATTGAGCTGATATTTTGATTAATCATCTATATTCAATGGCAATACATGAATCAATCATAAAAATATAAATTAGTTAATTTCAATCAATGTATTTAACTCGCTTTGTCCGTATGGATCAAATCATGCAATCGATTTTTTACCCACTTTCCGATGTTCAATTGAGCTGCCGTTTTGTAGTTTTTTATCTTCGATGACAATACATGAATCAATCATAATAAAAATAAATAAGAACAATATTTTAAAAACATGATTTTATTTGGAAATGGTCTAAAAAGAATAAAATAATATTTTCTGCTACATGGGAACATTGGAATTTTTTATGACTAAAAATAAAAGCGTGTGGCGTTAGAGATATTTTTTGGGCGCCCATTTATTTTTGTTTAAATAACATTCACATTTGACAGTCTTCATTGCTTTAACGCGTTTTAATATAACGTTAAATAGTTTTTAATAAATATTGCATTGAGTTAAAACTAAATAGTAAATAAATTTCATACAAATTTGATGTAATTAAAACTTATCGCAATTTTAGTTATTTAACATAATAATCATTCATAAATATTTATATTTAATAAATGATAGTTTTTAGAAAAAAGCAAATTTAAGGCATTAAAACAGCTGGCGACCACGACTAGAAAACGTTCTTTAATAGCATATGTAACGTGGAATTTGTAAACAAACAAAGTGTATTTATGTATTAATCACGTTTAATATTAAAGCATCTGCATACAGGCCTGTATTCATGGTTGATTTTTACTCAAAAATTTACAAACAAATTTTTTCCGTTGTTTAAAAATTTTACAAATTTGAGATCTTTAAAGGTTCGTGTGCGCGTGTGTTAAATAATGCTCTTTGTATTTCGGACACTGTAGAATAGTTTATCAATAATCACTTCAAATTGAGGGAAGAAATCAAACTTACAAATTTGAAACGTAGCGCAAAGCCTTCGACTATCAACAGTAGACGAATTTTTAGAAACAAAAATTCAAAACGCTTGGAGCAATTTTATGTTTAAATTCATTAAATATATCGACTAGTTTCGAGAGTGTCAAGAGTCTCACTTATTCGTATAAAACTTAGAGCTAATTTATAAATTAATAAATAAATCAACAGATTTTTAAATTGATAAACAAATTAAAATAGAAAGAATATTAAATTAATTTAAAATATCAAGGATATTCATAATAGTAGTTTTAGAAGTATTAATTGCGCGACTTTGTTTCATTATAGCTGGATGGGCTAACGCATTAGCACTGCATCATTAAAGAACTTGAACAGTAGTCGTATAATTATTTTATAAGATGTACACAGACAATCATAACGGCGAGCCTAGAAGTCATGATTGGTAGTAGGTATAATTCACTTCACTAATCCACCGGTGTTCAAGTTCCAAATGTCTCAGTGGTAGAGCGTTAGCCCGGCCAACTAATGCTCCTGGAATCGAACACCAGTTGAGGAATGAATTTTTCTAAAAATGCTGTCTAATTTCGCATTAATTTGGTTTTAAATATTACGAAAATGAGATGTTTAACAGTCGCAGAACTACTTGACATATTTAACCAATTTAAGCAATAAATTGATACATAAGTGCGCTTTGAATTTATTTTAATGTGTCTACTATTGAGAGACAATACTTTAAGTTAAATTTTAAGCTTATACGCTTGTGTAAAGTGTGAATTGTAAAAATATAGATTCAATGAAATTTATTGCTTAAATACGTCAAAGAAACTTATAACGTTTGGGGATTAATTTCCGCAAATGAATATGAGTTCTTACTTGTTTCTTGTAATATTTGGATATAAAATTCAGGAGATCTGCGTGGTCTTGAGGTGCCTGTCTGGTGGAACCAACTGGTTAATAATATTACATGTTAAGGAACCCGTGAACTATTTTATTGATATGGGGATTTAGCTACTACTGCTTTTATCATTATTTTGAAATAGCACAAAATCAATTTAATTTTATACAAATTACCCGAAAATTTTCCTTATTAAACGAATTTGTTTCTCCTTGTCATCGAATAGTCTCTTTTATACTAATTTTTCATTGTGCTACTTAATTTTTCAAAATCACAGAATAATACAAAATGATGGAAAAAAGATCTATTGAATTCGTGTTTACAATTGTGTTTCCAACACCAACCCAAACTTTGTAAAAGCACACATCATGTAACTTTTATTCAGAACTTATAGAAACCTGTCCAATACATCTGGTGTAGCTATTGCAGGACGTGCAGACGTATGAGTAGGAAAAATTTAATTAATGATGGCAAAAAGGAGTGCCCTAAACAGACGTTTCCTAAGTACGAGCAATGGGCATATATTAAAATCGCAGTGGAGTATGGAAAAAACGTTAAGAAATGTCATAAAAGTATGTTCAAAAATTTTGCCAACGATGCATCAGTACTCGATAGTGGAAAAGCCGTGAGAGTATGGAGGGTGCGTTACGTGAAGATCAAGTTGCTTCAATCATCGCTATAGGTAAATCTATAATAGGCAGTAGGAAGTTTCCACAAAAGAAATTGAATACTTCGAACAGTAGGACAGTTATTCGCTACTACTGGTATCCAACGTCTTCTGGAGGAACGGTAGACGATTTTAAATTTGGGATGTTGGTTTTAGAATAAATTGTTGTTATACGAGCGCGGGATGATAATTAGGTGGCCTTCAAATAGATTGCGGTACACTTTTTGTTTGTTTTTCTATGGATAAATGTGCCGTGATTAAGTTTCTGTATAGGTTTTGGACGATTCTGCTCCTTCATATATGACCATAAAAAGTTGGGTAGCTGAGTTCAAACGTGGCCGCACAAGCCTCCAAGATGAACACCGACTGGGATGCCCTAGAAGTGTCATTACACATTACACCACAAATGGTCGCAAAAATTCACTATATGGTGATAAAAGACCGGTGATTGAAATTGATCGAAATTTCAAAAAAATAGGTGTGCAATATTGTAACCCAAGAATTAGGCATAGAAGGCAAAATGGGTGCCGCGTTTACTCTCATCGGAGCAAAAACGAGACCCGCTTCAATTGATTTTGCTGATTTTGTGCGAAGGTTTATTGGCACAGATGAAACATGGGTTCAGTATTATACCCCGGAAACTGCAATCTAAGTAGTGGACGGAACCAGGTTTTTCGGCCCCAAAGAAAGCCATGATGACGAAGTCTGCCGGAAAGGTAATGGCGTTGGTTTTCTGGTATGCTAAGGGAATTCTAATGGGGCACATATTAAATGGTGGACACTGTGCTAATCGTCTTGGCATATTCATCGTTTCAATGGCCATTATTCATGAATTAATCCACCGTATTCGCCCGACTTGGATCCATCGGACTTTTATCTAAACTAAAAATTTTCATAGCGGGGCAAAGATTTTCAACTGATGATGAAGCGAAAAGCTGTGACAGATGCATATTTTCTCGGACTTGAAGAAAATTTCTTCCCTGATGGAATTAAAGCATTAAAGCACGTTAAAAAAATAGAAACATTTTTGGAACAATAATACTTTTCTTTTATTTTTAGGCCGCCTAATTATCGCCCTCATATGTTGCCACTACTTTTTTCTACCCCTTGTTTAAATTTTATTGTTGATAGAATTTTTTAACACATTAAATAATTTGTACACATAAGTCATGATACGTAACTGCCTAATTCGAAAATATTTCACGGAAGTACGGAACAATATCATTCGCCATTTCGAAGCATTTTCTGAATCTCGAAATAATTCTCAACAGTGAGTATTTTGCACAATTTGAGTGAGAATTCAACTCACATTAAACGGCAGGTAGATTGTTGTTTTTAGAAAGAGGACACATAAATTATCAGATCCCTCAATCGAGAAAAATGATGATAACTAGCAGTGGCGTACAAACACAACTTACTTATTTAAAAATAAATTTTATGGATTTCTGTATATGAAAAATTTAATTTTTGAACAACCGCTTTTTGACTTTTATACTCTTCGATTGCAATATATTAGCGAATTATACCTGACGAGAAAAAATCTTTAAAGTTAGAGCCGGCAAAGATTCGTCTAATTTAAAATCCACGATATGGAAAATTTTATTATTAAAGAAATTGCTGTATTATACCTCCTCAATACTGTTATTGTTTGTTCTAATTTTTTACAAGATTTATTATTTTATTGTAAGATAACCTAGCATAATAAGGTTAAGGAGCATTAATACACAGTGCCGCAAACAATCTCTGTCTTTAGACATCAAATTAAACTAAAAATGCGGTTGTCCGTGTGTTCTTTAATTTAGACGTACAAAATGGTAAATATGTCGCAATTGAAGGGTTGTTTGATACCAGAGTGTCTAATAAATTGATCCTACGGTCCTTGGAGATATTTACGGCTTTTTTCCCAAAAGAAGTTTCAGAGGATAAATATAAGATTGGCTTCGAATATTAAATCTATGTGATAATCATGCAAAAAGTTCACGCAAAACCAGAACTAACATACTCAATTAATTTGTAATTTTGCAAATAAAGTGAAATAGAATTGTAATAGGATAAAGAAAATTAATTGCACATACATTATATAACAACATAAAGCTATCAAAACTGATTAATGATTTAATTATAATTTAATTGTAAGGAAGTATTTAAATTCGGTAAAAACTCTAAAGAAAATTTTAATTTAATTTAATTGGTGTTTAACGAATATCAACTATGTTTTGATGAAAACTTGTTTTCTAATCTAAAAAATTAATCTTAGGAACTCGATGCATGCCACAAATTGTATTATTATGTAAACTTTGATTAATATTCCCATTTTATATACAGTTTTGTATTAATTATGCTTAATAATTTCACTTTAATATGGTTAATGGTCAGAAATTTGAATGTTTCTCGTAAACTTATGCACTGTTTATTTATATATACATTCATACATACATATGGGGCAGAAAATGATGATAATCAAAACATTACGTTTATTAAGATTTTCATCTTTATTATCATTAAAATGCATGAAAAATCGCATAAATGGATATGCATTTAGATATTTTCCATAAGTTTCGATTTCATTTTTAATTATTAAATGGGAACAGAACCAGTATTTTTTTTAATTAAAAATTAGTGTTGCTTAATATCTGTCAAACATTACATGTGACCGCAAGGTTAACTGCAGATCACTGAATATGGAGATTATTTAAACGCAGGGTGTTAAATAATTGGCAAAGGTACTAAACTAAAATTTTAAAAATCACTTCAAATAATTAAGCACTTGAGAATTAATTTAAAGGTCATCACATAAGTCAAAAGTGCGGCGGATTTATCAGAGGTATAATAACGAGTTCGTGCCTAACACGAATTCAGGGCCGCTACTAATAGTCGTTACAAGTGAAGCATGGCGCCATTTCATTTATACAAACATCGCGTTCTCGCTAGATACAGGGAAGATCTTCTCTGCTGATTCATTTATAATTTGCAGTTTATCTGTTTATGAAGTGAAATTATGTTTCTCATTAGCAGAAAGAAGTTATTGTTAAAAAGGCCGTTGAAATTTTAAATAGGTAGCAAGTAACGTTAGAAATATGGGGTGAATCGATGTTAAAATCTACCGACTATTTCAGTAAAGCTTCTGAAAATCATATACAAGCAATCGTCCAGTTGATCTTAGAAAAGGGGAATGGGAAAAGGGCTCCATTACAGTGTGCCTCGACAGGCCATGCATCAACCTAGTCAGCTCTAGGATGTGTCCTGCCGGTTCCGCTCTGTCCGTTCTTGCTTTTCAGACTGGATCTACAAAATAAGCTCAAAACAGTTAATATCATTGTAGTACATATATTTATTCTAGAAAATATAGCCCTCTAATTTGACCAGCTTTAAGAAATTTATGGAATGTGTTTTAATTTGCAAATCAGATTTACCTATATATAACAAAATGTCACAGTTTTCAATCAAAATTTATCCATCACTTTAAATCAATAAACAACTGTGCTAATGTATTTTTAATAAGATAAAATGCTATTAATATAATAGTTACAAAACACGACCACCAACGACGCAAGATTATGCCTTGCTATTCTATTAGACGCAATCCCCGATATCATCTTATGACTAGAATAAAATTTTTCAACGGAGTTATTTTGCATCTCATTCTTTATAGCGTAAAATTAATCATTTGTTCTATATTTACGAGTCACGTTATCGAAAAATTAAATGTGATGACGTACGTCTAAATTGAGTTCATACAAGAAGCGCCGATAGAAAATATACAGTTAACATTATTGTAATGCGTTTTTAATATAAGAACGTACCTGATTTAACCTTAAACTCTTTAAAAGGCATTCTCTACAATTGAAATCAATATTCAATAGGTTTTAAATAGATTTTATATTAATTTTTACAAAAATTAGTTTTTCTTACCTGCAGAGTTGAACGCATCATAATTAAGTTTAAATTTAGGAATTTACCTCGTATATGTAACAAAACGAAAGGCATGATTACCTCTGCCAAAAATGCGTTTGAAGGTAATTTTAGAAATTGTAAATAGCGGTTTTTAAACAATAGAGGAGAATGTAAATATGGAATACAATTTCGTTAATTTTCATCGAATTAAATTTACATTTTGTAGGTTATACCCAAAATCGAGCCATTAGACTGTTAAAGCAAGTTTGCACAAGTCCTAAAAACATTTAAAGACTGCAATTCAAATAACTGGGTGTAAAAAATTTATTTGCGCAAATCACAAACATATACGCTTTTTCAGATTCTGCGCACGCATTAGACATTCGCCTCTTCGGATCCTCAAAACTTTTTCTCAGCAAAAAATTATAATGTATCATGAGTTTGTAACGTCCAAATCATTATGTCAGAATTATCGAGTTCCAAAGCTTCATTCATTTAATCATTTAATCTTGTGCTTGACATTTGCGTTTTACCTGTAGTAGCTTTTGAGGTTATTTGCTTTTTGCAAGAGTTAGATTCCTTTTTAGTTTGGAAGCTTTCGCTTACCTTTCCCTGTTGAATGATTCGTTAAGATCTTTTTTATAAGGAGATAAAGTAATCGATGATTCTCCAATAGATTTTCGCCCCTTCATATTAGGAACTGAGAAAATATGTAATGGTGGATTTAATGGATTTGAATTTAAGTTTCTATAATGGCAAATTGTTTTGTGGTTACACTAAAAGATTTCTGTGGAGCTTCGACTTGTCATTCTTAATAGTAGGTCCTATTTGTTATTTTGATGAGAAAAAATGTCTGATTAATGCAAAGATTCCAGTTGCCCAAAATTCATTAGCAGCAATTTCACCGGTTTACATTTTTAAGTAGGTTCTACCAAATATTTCGAAATATCAAAAAGACTGATCCACATATATTTTCGATGTAATGAACTTTTAATGGGTCCACAAATGACATTCAGTAGTTGGAGTTTATACGTAGGTGACAAAGAGACAGTGATTAGATGGTTTCCTCTTACCAGACCGATTGCGTCAACATTTCAGTTTGGTGTACTGAATGAAGTAGTTAAACTAACCAAAGGGGTGTGCAACTCTACGCAATGTTCAGCTTTTTCGTTGGAAATATAATTTAGAGGGCCATGAAGTATCTAGCAATACTCATGCCAAAAATGACTGTCATCAAAGCTCAACTTTTAGTTGAAGTTAAAAATGCAATTTGATGTTACCTCGGCAAACCATTGCTGATAAAACTTTGAATAGTACCCTTGTTAAACTGATTCGTTTAAATTGTAAATATTTCTATACGGTTTTCCCGAAAAGATTGGTGTAAAGCGGAGAATCCCAACCGCTTCTACCGTAAAAGCAGATTATCGATCTTACGCGTTTCCTTAGATGTTTTCATTGGATTTCTTTTAAATTCACACTGTATGCATAGAATTTAATGCACTTTGAGGTGAACTATACGCTTTCCCCGAAAAGATTGGTGTAAAGCGGGGAATCCCAACCGCTTCAAACGTAAAAGCAGATTATCGATTTTACACGTTTCCTTAGATCTTTTCCATGGATTTCGTTTAAATTCACACTGTATGCATAAAAGTTAATATAGTTTCAGATGAGCTATACGGTTTGCCTGAAAAGATTGGTGTAAAGCGGGAAATCCCAACCGCTTCAACCGTAAAAGCATATTATCGATTTTTCGCGTTTCCTTAAATCTTTTCCTTGGATTTCCTTCAAATTCACACTGTATGCATAATGTAGGATATTCTTCGAACTCTGCTACTTTGTCTTTACAAAATCCCAGCAGGATTGACAAAATTTGATGCTAAACCTGATCCAGCGTTTAATTTCGATTAGAGTGTGGCATCTAATTAGAACTGCGGAATATATTCAGAAAAACAATGTTCTATATTGTTTCTAGAAGTCAATTGGTAGGCAAGTTATCTTAGATCTCTCATGCAGATTCCATTTTTAAAATGTATTCCACCCGCTCTCATTTATGTCGAGCCTCGGTATACATTTTTTACCCAATGTAGTAACTGCAGCGTCTTTTGATGAAATTGCTGGGTTATAATTTAAACAAAATAGAGTATTTCTATGAACTTTGTAACCGCTTCTCGTTGCTTTAATTACTAAAATCGTATTCTTCTTGCTATATCCTTATTTTTGATTTTCACAAGAATATATTTAAAAGAACACGATTTCTCATATTTTAAGAATACACGATTTAAATGTTACTGGGAAAAGCAATACCTGGGTATATAAGAAAATGGGCTAAATGCTATATAATGCAATCTAGTTTTTCTGTTTTCTTTCTAATTAATAATAATGATATACATTTTTGAACGCTTCAAATGTCGTCTGTTCATCACCATGACAATATCGTCTACCAAATTTGATGTACGTGAGTTAACCGTTTAAGCGATTCTCGCACCATTTGACACGGGCCTGTTTTTGAACCTCAGTCAAATTATGGAGAATCTATTATAATTTCTCTATAGAGTGTCTCATAATTGACGCCCGTGATTGTCCTTTGTTATCGAGTTATTGGCAAAAACACAAAATTTAACAAAGATTTAAACTTTATTGAAAACGAAAACAAGATTATTTCCCACATCTGTTATCATAAAATGTGCTCAAATAAGTTACCTCATACTTCAAGGCAAATATTCGCGCGATAACCACGAAAGCACAAAGGTTCTGTAGCATATTTTCATCTATTAACATCGCAGAAGCGTGAATCGAAGCTACAACATTTTCAGGATTCACAACAGGTTGGCGGTAAACTTTTTCTTTCATATAGCCCCAGAAAAAGAAACCAAAGGGGTTCAGATTTCGTGATCTATAAGGCCATGGTATGGGCCCACCTCTGTCAATCCACCTCACGGGGAAATTTTTATTCAGGAAATTTGTTACTTGTATTCCATAATGTGCCGATGCACCATCATATTGAAACTAACAATTTAAACTAGCTGCTAAGTCAACTTCATCGAGCAATGGCAGTATTCAATTTTCAATTAGAAATTTAAGATACTTGGCTGAACTAAGTCGGTTAGGTAGAATGCATGGACCAATTACATAATTATTAAATAACCCAACTCAAATGTTTATTGACCATCGTCTTTGATAAGATCTCTTGCGTATTAGGTGAGGGTTTTCATGTCTCCCTAAATGCAGGTTATGAGTATTTATGATACCTGTCTCAGAAAATGTGGATTCATCACTCTCCATGATATTTTTAATGAAATGTGTATCATTGCTTCCGCTATGCAACGACCATCCACAAAAATTGACTCAAAGCTCCCTATCCTCTAACTTTTTGAGGTCTAAATGGATGCAAACTATTTTTCCTTAATAATCTGTCAATTGCATCTTTTTGAAAATGAGTTTGTGACGATCCAATTCAAAGGCTCGTACTTGGTTCCGCATCGACAAATTCAAGAATTTGCTCTTCCTGGCCGACGGTTACTATAGGTTGACGTCCTGCCTGATTTTTTCGAAGATTTACATTACCTGTTTCCAGTAATCTTTGTTCTACCCGTCTTATGGTTTTTGCATCAGGACGTCGACGATTTGGAGACCTTTCCGCATATGCCCTAGCCGCAGCAGTGGCATTGTCATTACACGCACGTAATACTTTCAATATACTCACGTAATCTCGATTACAGTAGTATCGTTCTATTTTAAACGCATAACCAAAAGAAATGATACGTGTCAATATGCCACATAAATTTTTAGCATCGCCATAATCACCTAATGAATTATGTTACACAACTATTGGAGCGACCGTACGATAAAACTTATTATTTACGTTTTTACCAATAACTCGATAACAAAGGAAAATTAGAAAATTTTCCACACCTCGATTTGTTTTAGACCTCGAAATCAAATCCCAAACGTACGAGCCTCAACTCTGCAACACCTTGTCTAAGTTACATCACGATTTTCATTTATCATTTCTCGTACGACATCAACTGTTTCTGCTATTTTTGATGTTGTTGGTCGACCTTCGCGAACTTTATCACTAAGGTTACTACGAATGAACTTAAATTCTTGATACCACCGAAACACAGTTCTTCTTGATGATGCCTCATCACCAAAAGTAGTTTTAAAATTAGCGATATACTGCTTTTCACTTTTTTTCAATCAACAATAGAACAAAATCATTGCTCGAAAACGTTCACGATTTAAATCTATGTTTTTTCCCCATTTTGTCTACTTTAAAATTATTCTGTAATAGAATGGTTCTCTATACACCCTTTCTGTCATAGTTGTTTGACAGTGGAGATATCATCCTTTACGAATTTTGTATGTAAATTGTCCTGCGAACTGCAGTGTTGTTACATCCTGAAATTGAAGCAACATTCCTCGTAATAAAAAAATACAGCTCAATACAGTTTGCTTGAATGAAGAGATACTTAGAAAAATTTTGCGACTTGGTATAAAGAAAAAGACGATATCTAAAATGTTTCGCAAGAGAGAGCGCGTTGCGACAGTCTATGGGAGATAGCGACGAGTGGGTTGTTGCTATAAAAAAATCTGGCATGGTGCATATGATTTATATAAAGCGAAATAAAAAATGTTGCTAAATAAATAGGAGTAGATACTATTACCAAGCATTACATTTATTATTTATTTAAATAAAGTAAAGAGCTAACAGATGAAGTGGAGGAATAATAACAAATTGTTCAGTTGATTGCCATGTTTATGAAATAATTGGTTGAAATAAATTGGTTGAAAAGAATTTTTTAATTAAACCCACCAAAAATTGTAATTAATAACAGTTACATTTTTATTATTATTAAAAACAATTGCGAAAGGTAGGAATATTTTAACATTTAAATCTTATAATAATAATAATCTTTATTTTTGTTCAAATTCTGAATATTTACAAGCGTCATACAAGAAAAGAGCGATATAAAAGAGGAAGGAATGCAATACAAATAATAATACAAAAAGAACGGTACAAATTATAATAAGAACGCCTTTAATTAGTTAAAAACTCATCTATAGAGTAGTATTTCTTTTCCAATAAATGTTTTTTATTAATAAGATTTTTGGGTACCATTGACTTTATATTCATAGCTAGTCGTGTACACACATGGGTGGGATCAATAATAAAAGGCAAACGTTACTTTATGAATTGTGATAAATGACACTTAAAAATTGATTTTCAATCATGAATATCATTGCAGCATACATTTTATACTTTATTTTTACCAAACATATTGTTGCCGAATGCCGCTAGTAACAACCTCGAAATCGGTTTGCGTATCTCATTAATATTCAGAACAGGTTCACTTATAATAACCAAATATAATTTAAAGAAAGCAATGCAATAATTATTTTTCGGTTATCAGTTGTACCATATGGAAAAATATAATGAGGCGAATTAAGAGATATACCAAGAGTCATCAAAAAATGAATTTTTATAGCAACAATTTCTGACGCTACATCAATTTGAAGTAATAGGTCCGATAGCCTGATCCTTTGACATAATCAGTGTCAAATTTGAATTAGTTGTGACTTGTTACTCGGCTTCCAGAGCAGGAAGAGTGAGATCATGTTTACTGTGTCTCTCGCGCATCATGAATTTTGAACAACGTGTTAACATTAAGTCTTGTTTTAAGATGCAAAAAATTGCCAAAGAAGCAATGAGCAGTTGAAGACGAGCAACGGTCGGGACGTTCTTCAACGTCAAAAACAGACAAAAACGTGGAATAATTGTAAACTCTGCAACGTTAGTGAAACGATATACGGAGAAAGAGACCAAAAAAACTTTCTTCTTTATCACGACAACGCGCCGTGCCACACCATGCTTCCGATCCGCCAGTTTTTGGCTGAAAAAAAGGTTCCTGTCTGTCCATATCCGCCTTATTCTATAGATTTAGCGCCATGCGACTTCTGGCTCTTCTCAAACTTAAAACCGTGCTAAAAGGATAACGTTTTGACACCATTCCCGACATTGAGAGGGTCACGATGGTGCAGCTGAAGGTCCTTCCGAATTAAGCTTTTCTAGAAATGCTTCCAATAATGGAATCAAAGTTGAGATAGTGCATCGCTAGCCAAGGAGAATAATTTAAATTTTATGTAAACGTATTACTTGATTCCTAATAAATTCATGCACCGTAATTTTTGATCACACCTTGTAAATAAAACACTGTATATGCATTTTTTTTTACTTAGGTTTGCTTTCCATAATTTTCAAATTTCATACAATTTGATTACATAATAATTTATTTGTAACACTTACTAATAACAGCACTTTCTTTAAAACCATCAATAATATCTGTAAATCGGCTTGTCAGAAAAAACTGAAATTTACACAATTTAACGATTAGTTATTTGATAAATTATAAAGCTTTTATAAGCATTGAGTCTGATGTTTTTGAAATATGAGGTTTTAAAGTGAGATGGTAGAAAATTTAAAATTTCAAATGTAAAGGATTAAGAAATATATTTTTATATTTTGGCAATTTTAAACAATTTTTGTCTGAAGTTTAATTTATAAGTTATATAAAATTGTTAAAATCAAGCTGAGAAGCCAGAACATTTGATTTACGGTACAAAATTTAAAAAACGATACGCTATAAATATTTTGTAAGCTTGAAAATGACAAATCATAACCGTAAAAACTATAATCTAATTACTTGGTAGCATTCAGCCAAAAGTTTATGAAATTTTTTATTTAAAATTATCTATTTATATTATTATTTTTAAATGAGGATGTAAAAGAAGACTAACCTTAAAATATTTTGAAGTAATTTATTCTATATCGTTAGTCCTATAAAATTTCTATACCTACCTGTTAAATAACTTCTGTAGGGCTACAGTTTAAATAATTTTACAAACAAAAATTTGGGTTCCTTAAAAATTCGTGATAAATTATTTTACTGATTATAGGAACAAATATAATCTCTTTTTCGCTGTATAATATTTATGTTAATTTTGATACATTGCATAGCCTTAATAAACAGTAGCCACCAAATCTTATTATGTACCTACACCTTAAATTAAATCAGGCTTCTTCAAACGCAATGAACTGACTCCCGTATTTTTGCACGACTAAGTTTTTTAAAAAATTGCTAGTATACATTAATAAGGACGGAAACCGTTTATGAAATAAAATTTAACAAGCTGTCCGCAAAATAAGAAGTATACATTAACAGTATATACTTCTTTATACTTCTTTACAAATTAAAGAAATCACCTGTATAATTTTTTTTCTATAACGCATAATTTTCGAAATTTTTTAATTAAAGCTTTTAGTTCACTTTTATTAATAAATAATTTTATAACTCCATCCAAAATTTCCAGTTGATTATTAAATAATCGCAAAATTAGATATACAATAATTTTTTTCGTTAAAATTGCATGTCCTATTTTGATTGTGATAAGTTTACCATAATTTCTTTAGAATTATCGTTCAAAATTGCATATTGTTTTAAGCTGATTTGACATATGTTAAATTAACAAATAGCCCGTTTGCAAATTTAATAAGATTTTGAAACATCTTCTTCATATTATTATTATTTGCAATCAATTGCTTCGTCTATCATTTGAAATTTGTGAAAATAACTTTACTGAAATGCGCCTTATTTTCCGATCACCCTGTAGAAACTTTAGATAAACATTCCAAACTGTTTTCCAGTGCTTGATGGTTTAATATAAACGTATTACTATTCTAATTGTTATTCGTCCATCTGATCAATAGTTGTTTTAGCTTCAAAGTTCGTTCGTCCATTTTATGTCCATCTTTTACTTTGTCGGTAATTTCCGGCGCAGTTCATCTGTTCTGTTTACTTGCGAGAATCACTTGTCAAAAATTAACCAGAGATGTCGCTCTTAAACTTTAATGTTTTTTAGTTCAAATGCTTGAAGGACTTATACTTTCTAATATGATAATTAAAGATTTGTCGATTTAATACAGTTGAACTTGTTTATACGAAAAAATTCGGGCTACAAATATGTGATCATTAGACGCATTAAACTTAAAGTGCAGGAAATTCAAAAATTGACAACTACAATAATTTAAAATAAAAATCTGGTGTGAAACAACACACGACTTTCTCTTATGCACATATGCCACATATGCCAATAGTGTCCACAAATTATTAGATTATTGCCTACGTTTA